>CM040124.1:141352824-141616296 GCA_022559845.1 Amorphophallus konjac
GAGCATGATAGGGTAATTAGCTCGCTTTCTATTTATATCATCGCTGCTGCGAGAGAGAGCGTTACCGTCCCGTGACCCGATCCCGGGCACAAGTGAGAGCCGACCACCCTAGCTCACAGCCGGTTTCTCAACCGCGCACATCCGACGCTTCCCTCGTTAAGGGGCAGTCACGAGCTTGTCGTGTCCGTGGTCCCGTCCCGCATCAATTTGGTATTAGAGCGAGTTTGAGTCTAGGGTGTCAAAAAAAAAGAGTGTCATTTATGTCTAGTCATTATTCATTGTCTACGTCGAGTCTAAGATCATCATATTTTTAAAACAACAAAAAAGAGTCGTTTTGGGTCGCATACATCCCTTTACTCGGTATATCAAAAGGTGTTGTCCGAATGTTAGGCCACGCCTATCGGGAAGGCCGTACACTTATGCGAGTGATCTTCGGATCGGTTATCTCCGCCACGTACCGAGTCTTGGTTTACGTCTAGGGTCCTTAGTGTGCATGCATTCCAAACTTGCATAGTCGGTCTAGTGTCTTGTCACCGTGTGTATGCATGTCCATGTCCACTACCCATGGCCGATCCCCAAGACCATACGTCCGAGTGGTCAACTTTTGTGGCCAAAATGAATGTCCTCATGGACCGAGCCTTTGGTTTTGCCCCTCTCATTATGAAAGCCGCTCTACCCAATTGGTCCACAACGAAACTCCATTTCACCGATAGGGAGTCGGATAATTGGGTTTCTCTTGACATCGTGGAGTCTCTCTCCAAGACAGGCGAGATTGTCTGCGATGGTGATTTTGCTTGTGTTGAGTTCTATAAGAGGATCGGCTCTGTTCTCTACACCGATGGTGCATGGTGCAGGATCGGCACACTTGCTGGTTCATGCATCATTTTAGGGCAAAAGTGGTTAGGGGAGAGAAGGGCCAATCTTGACTGGGACAAGAGGACTTGCACCTTATGCCCACCATACCTACCCGGTAAGATCACCCTTAGGGACCCCGTATGTCCAGCCACCCAGCCCCAGCGGCCCACTCCACCTTCGGATTTGCGTTTGGAGCCACCTCATCCCGAGCCACCCGTATTTCTAACGGGTACATTATACATAGCCGAGCCGCTTATTAGTTGGCTCAAGGATGGCTTGGTCCCACTCCCTTACCCGTCTATGGACCCTACCCTACCTTTGGTGTCCGTCAACTCCTACCACACAATTTTTCGGTCTAGTCACCATGTCGATACTTTGGATGACCTTATTATGGGATTAGATTCACAATGGGAGTTGACGCATCTTTTGGCCCGAGGCTTTGACCAACCCGCTAGTCTTAGCTTCACCCATCCGGCCTTAGGATCCATTACCTCCGTGTGCACCGTGGGGTGTGTCACCACGGAGATTCTTCGACTCCTCCCGATGTCGGCCGAGTCCGACTTCATTCTCTTTTGCCCAAGGGAGGAAGTTTATTTTCTTCACATGACCATCGTCCCGTTCACTATGGAGGATGAAGGTGACCATTCACACCTTCAAGAATTTCACGATTGGGACCGTGTCATTGAAGAACCCATCTTCCGGGGTCATACCTTCTTTGACCCTTTTGACCCCTCTACTAGTGAAGCTCCCGAGCTATCACATTCCCTCCACCTCTTCCAAGGAGTTCACTATTCCACCCATACCCCTCGGTCTATTCGGCAAGCCGTCTCTACATCTAGGGATGATGACGAGGGTAGTTTTGGATCTCCTACCCCTTCTTCACCCAAATCCCATCGGTCACCAATGCATGGGTGGTACATCTTAGGGTGTCTAGGAGTCCTCCCTCCATTAACCATCGTGTACATCTAGTATATGCATGGCACATATTCGGGTGTCCTGGTCCGCCGTCACCCATGAACGGGTCAGACTAACAGTGTGCTTTTTCTTTGTGTGGTTTTGTTTTGAGTGATTTGTTTGCATGGTTTGTGTGTCGTTTGTTTGTCTGCATGCGTCTTGTGCAAGCTCGTTGTCGTTCTCTTATGAGTAAGAGGCGAGTGGACTCACTTGATGAGTATTGGGTCGATTCTACATCTATACCCGGATCAGTCACCTATTGGGACTCAGCGGTGATTCCTAGTGAGTCTTCGAGCTGCTTCCTTCCCTTTTGAGAGTACCCCACTCGGAGTGTCCACCTTTATCCCACAGCAGTTTGTGCATATCGAGTATATATGGAATGAGCAGGTGACGGTCACTTGGAGTGGAGCGTACCCGCGTTACTTGGCACGGTGACAGATCCACCGGAGTATTCGAGCATCCTTACCCCTACTCGACGGGGTCGAGTTCCTCCCACCCGGGGAGAGTTGATGGGAATCGACGCCGAGCATGTACATTTTATTTTGCATTTGTGTCCTTTAGTTTATTTTTATATCCATGGGAAAGTATAAGCGCAATTGTACGGCTTTGTAAGCCAATGCGTCATTCCCTTGGATTGTGTGGATTTTTATGCAAATGTGTAGTAGGTCCAGCTAGGGGGCCCCCTCCCCTTCCCCATTGGTCCACCTCATCCATGTGGGGCTGGTCAACCATCCTAGGTGGCCATCTAGAAGGTTTGAATGCTAATTGACCACATGGGAGATAAAGGGGTTAAAATTTCAAAGGTAGGCCACCTACCTTACCTACCTAGTCAAAGGAGTGCCCCATCCATATGTAATTTATTTATTTTGAGTTTTGACCACATGGGGGATGAAAATGACATATTTCCCACGAAATTATTAGCCCCCCACCCCTTGCTATTTTCTATATAAGCCTATGTATAGTGTCATTAGAGATTAATGAAGAAATTATGTGAAAATTGCTTGAAGCAAGAAGGGTGTGCCCTCTCTCCCCCTCTCCCCTGGTGTTCTTCCTTCTCCAACCCCAAATTCTAGAGTGGTTCTATCTTCAATCCCCTCCTCTCAACCTCCGGTGATCGTCTGTGCCGCCGCCGCCGCCGTTCGTGCCGCCTTCGAGCCGCCGTGGAATCGTCATCAAGTTTCTGTTCTGCTGGATAGAGGTGTAGTTCGTGAATTCCTAAAGCCAGCCACGAGTTCAGATCGATTTGAAATTTTGAGGGTTGGTTCCTATCTTCTAGCCCCTTCTCCACAAAAAAATTGAGGTTCAAAATCTACCGTTTCATATTTTTACCTTTTCGTTCAACTCTCAATCTCAGATCTGTTCTGTCACTATCTACAGTGACAGTGGCCCTGAGTTCTCCACCTTTGACCACCCTTTTGATTTTTTTCAGACCTCCCAATTTAATTGTGTGTTCTGTCCATCGTCCCCTACCACCACAATATTTCTTAAAGTTTTATCATCCTTCTACCTATTTTTAAAAATTCATGTTCTACCAGAGCTATAGTACTTTCAGTCAGATCCCAGATCCAACCTTCATCCAGTAAACAAATCACAGAAAATCATAGACACCTCCAAACGTGTCCAAACCAATTTTTCTATCTTCCCAACTCCATTTCCAACAACTTCTCTGAAGAACACAACCCCAGATTCGGACGTCTACCTCACGGTCAAAGGCAATCCACAGTCAAGTTCTCTGTAGGCCTGAGTCTTCGGTTACTATACAACAGGAGATTGAAAATTCCATAAGTCAAGAGCCGAGCAGATCCAGGCCAGATCTTTTGGCCTACGTTGAAGAGCTTCAAGCTAGCTTTCCAACGGCGCCAGTCTCGTGTCGATCCGACATCGGGGCTGATCGCAGCGCCCATTCTCGCCGGAGCGCGCGCCGAAATACAGAACCGGCAGATTTCCGATCGGGTTTTCCGACCGGTGCCGAACGGAGCCGCCGGGCCTCCGGCCGACGAACCAGCGTGCCGCCATCCCAAGGAGCGACCCTCCGGGCATCCACCACTACAGCGGTGCCACCGGGTCTCACACGGCCCCTCCGGACAGCACGTGGGCCCCACCGTCACGTGTTCGGGTGCTGCCGAATCAACGCGAGAAGCCGCCCGTCAACCCGAATTCGGTCCTTCCGGAACCCATTGTGTAGCCCTTTACCTCCCTACGTGGAGTGGGCAGCGAGTTGCATTTCTGTAATATCTGTGTATAATTGTTCCGGGAGTACGACTTTGGCCGGGTCCGTCTTCCCCACGTCGAGCGCGTGGAGGTATCGTCTTCGCTCCTACACTTGGCCTTTCGCTTATTCATATATGCTTGCTTATGCCACTGGTAGAGAGCATGATAGGGTAATTAGCTCGCTTTCTATTTATATCACCGCTGCTGCGAGAGAGAGCGTTACCGTCCCGTGACCCGATCCCGGGCACAAGTGAGAGCCGACCACCCTAGCTCATAGCCGGTTTCTCAACCGCGCACATCCGACGCTTCCCTCGTTAAGGGGCAGTCACGAGCTTATCGTGTCCGTGGTCCCGTCCCGCATCACATTCAAGAAGCCGGAGTTTGTCCCTCCACAGGGGTCCTACTAATGACAACCTCAACACCCTTTCTGCCAATCAGGGAAGCCTTGGTCAACTCCAATCAAGGGGAGCCAGCTACCAAGAAAGAAAAAGCCACTTCTGCGGAAGATACAACTGTCCCAGAAGGCGAGACTTCCTCAGCTTCTTGATGCGGGACGAGACACGGACACGGCAAGCTCGCGACCATCCCTAAATGAGGGAAGCGTCGGATGTGCGCGGTTGAGAAACCGACAATGAGCTAGGGTGGTCGGCTCTCTTTTGCGCCCGGATCGGGTCACAGGATGGCTTCGCTCTCTCTCGCAGCAGTGATATTATAAATTGAAGGTGAGCTAGGTATCCCTACACATGCTCTCTAGCAGCGGCATATAAAGCATATAAAGAATTAAGCTAATGCCAAGTGTAAGGGTGAAGGCGATACCTCCACGCTCTCGGCGTGGCGAAGATGGCACCCGGCCAAAGCTCGTACTCCCGGGAACTTAGTACATTATGTTTACAGCAGTACAAATCAGCCCACTCCACGCAGGGAGGTAAAGGGCGACACAAGTGGGCCCGGGAGGACCAAGTTCGGGTTGACGGGCGGTTTCGGGCAATGCTTCGGCTTCACGCGTACTCGTGCTAGTGGGGGCCCACGTATTGACCGGAGGGGTCGTGTGGGGCCTGATGACTCCTCTGTGGTGGAGACACCTGGAAAGCGTACCCTGGGATGGCGAGCTGCTGGAACGACCGCCGGACGCCGGGCGGCCCTCGGACGACGCTCGCCGGGAACTCGGCCACGAACCTGAAAGTTCTGTTTGCAGGCGCGCGACTCGGAGAAAACTGCTGCTGCAATCAGTCCCGTCGTCGGAATGCGACGAGATTAGCGCCGTTGGAAAGCTGACTCAGAATACTTCGACGTAGGGGTCTTCAAAAAAAATAATCAGATCTGTATTTCTGATCATGTATTTTACAAGCTTGCTGGAATCTGGCCAGAACTGCAGGGGCAGATTCTGACTTCTCTGAAGATCAACGTTGACCGGAAAGAAGACCTCCGAATCTTGAAATAATTTCTTCAGCAAAGTTGAAGGTCTCTGAGAGAGGAAGTCGGGACTATTTTAGGTTTTCTGATTGGAGATGAAATAGATTTTATGGGATTTTGTTACTAGACCTGGGTCGGATCTGGGAAACTGTGGGCAGACTGTTCTTGGGAACTTGGACGGTTTTTGTAAAATATTTGGAGGGTGAACCAAAAATTAAGAAAATTCCTGGTGGTAGAGGGATGTAGACAGAGTTCCCAGTAAATTTGGGTGACCCAACAAAAATCAAACGATGGTTCGAATGGGGTAAATTCAGAGCTGGTGAACAGTAAACAGAACCAGGACAGATCTGGAACTTGGACTTGGACGAAAATCAAAAAATAGCTAAATGATGAATTTTGACGTGATTTTGAGCTTTAGAAGACGAAGGGAGTGATAGCAGGAATTCGGAGAAGAAGGGTCTGTCCTGAGTGGACAGAACACCGAAACCGTTGGCGACGACGCGTCGGCGGCGAGACGATGGCGGCGGTGATCACCGGAGTTGCTTCAGATGCTGGAGGGGATCAAGGGGGAAGGGATTACACTCTAGAAAGGGGAGAGGGGGTGGAGGAACCAGGTAGAGAGAGGGGAGGGGCGCAAATCTCACTTGGGGGCAAATGCCTATTTTCTCTTCATTAATTCATTCAATATGAAAATACAAGTATATATATGCAAGGGATCTAACCTAGTCTAAGCCCTTGGATCAAGGGTTGATTGATGAAGTGTTGGGATGTGGTTTGACAACCACATTAAACCCCATTAAACAACAAGGTTCGCCCCCCCTTTAAGAAGGCAATTAGCATTTGTCTTCTTTAATTAATTCTAGGTCCAAGTCCAAGGTTGGACCATGGACCAGCCACCTTGGACCCAGGAGTCCAGGTGGACCAATAAGGAGGAGGGAGGGGGCCCCTGCAGGGCCTACATGCACATTTGCAAAGAAACCCAATGGCCTTTTGCAAATAAACCCACTAATACCTACTATTGTGTACCCATATATCACAAGGGCGTACATACAAATACAAAAGGACGTAGATGCAAACACAAAGTGAGCGGGCTGACGTTGATGTCCCCATCAATTCTCCCCGGGTGGGAGGAACTCGACCCCGTCGAGTAGGGGTATGGCTGCTCCGGTACTCCGGCGGATCTGTCACCGTGCTAAGTAGCGCGGGTATGCTCCACTCCAAGTGATCGGCACCTGCTCATTCCATATATACTCGATATGCGCACTGCTATGGCTAAAGGTGGTCACTCCAAAGGGGCACTCTCAAAAGGAAGGAAACAGCTCGAAGACTCACTAGGAATCACCGCTGAGTCCCTATAGGTGACTGATCCGGGTATAGATGTAGAACCGATCCCATACTCATCAAGTGAGTCGACTCGCTTCACACTCATAAGAGAACGACACGAGCTTGCACAAGACACATGCAGACTCACCATGCACTGACACATGAATGAAAATCACACAAACAATCGACTCAAAATCACCACACAAACAAACCACACAAAGAAAACACACCGACTCAACTATGACCCTAGACACACCTAATGTTAGTCCGACCCGTACATGGGTGATGGCGGACTAGGACACCCGAATGTGTGCCATGCATGCATGTTATGTAACCGGAGATGGGCGGCATGAGGTACACCTAAATGTCCAAGTATGACCCAGTCATGCATGGACGGCCCTTTGGATTTGGGAGACTTGAGAGGGCTAGGAAAGCCGGGTGTGGAAGAGCTGGGTGTAGGTGTATCGTGGACGGGCTTGGTGGGTATGGAGGACCCGGCCCGTAGGAAAGGGGTATGAAAGTGGACTTCCCCGATAAGGTATGAGGGAAGTGATGGGTCACGGGGCCCACTAGAGTAGGGGTCAAATGGGTCAAAGAATGTGTGACCCCTTGTGGTGGGTTCTCACAAGTCACGGTCCCACGTGTAGAAGTTTTGAAGGTGTGGATAATCACCTTCTTGAATTGTGATGGGTGGGACGGGGACCATAGGCAAGAAGTATGATTCCTCCCTCGGACAAAAGAGTATGAATTCAGGCTCGTCCGGTAAGGGAAGGAGTAAGAGGACCTCCGTGGTGATACAACCCACCGTGCACTCGGAGGTAATAGACCCTAAGGCCGGATGAGTGAGGCTAAGACTAGTGGGTTGGTCAAAGCCTCGGGCCAAAAGGTGCGTCAACTCCCATTGTGAATCCAATCCCATGACAAGATCGTCCAATGTGTCAACATGGTGACGAGATCGAAAGGTGGTATGGAATGAGTTGACTGGCACTAAAGGTAAGGTGGGGTCCATGGACGGGAAGGGATGTGGGACCAAGCCATCCTTGAGCCATCTAAGAAGTGGCTCGGCTATGTAAAGTGTTCCCGTAAGAAACACGGGTGGCTCGGGCTTTGGTAGTTCCCACTTTGATGGTTTCGAATGAAGACCGGAGGTAGATAACAATGGAGCATCCATGGGTGGTGGAGTAGCTTGTGTCCTTTCCCACCAATCCGAAATCATTTTCTTTATTTCCTCTAAGGAGCGGGTTGGAGGAGGGACCTTGGGGTGGACTAGCTCCTTAACTCTCGGCTCGGGTGTGGGCCTAGGCTCGGTTATAAGCGGGACTTCCACTCGGTTGGAGGTGCTTGAGTGGGTTGGGATGGGAGTGCCAAGGGGAGGTTGGTTGGTGGTGCATGGGCGGGCCACTAGATTGGGGTCACTTTGGTGGGCTTGGACGGCGGTGAAGGGGTGGGATTGGGTAGAGGTGTGGCCCACTTGATTGTGGGTGAGTTGGTGGGGTTGGTGAGTGGAATGACCTCCGTGGTTGGAGGTAGGTGGGCGGGGAACGTAGGCCCTCCTAAGCACTCTCTTCATTTCCCACCATGACTCGATGGGCCTTAGATTCCTATCCTCCCTCCAATATTTGATGTCCCTCCAAGTTGCAGTGGCTTCACCAAAAAGTCACCTTTTGGCAACATCGACTTGCATGGGCCCGTACATGATGTACACCTCGAAGTAATCATCCATAATGGCTTCCCATTCTAGATAGACACTCGGGTCATCGGACCCGTAGAAATCCCGGGTTTCGGGCCTCGTGGGGTGGTTCGGGTGGTCCTTCCATTTGAGATAGTATCGCCACCATCCGGGAGTTTGGGACTCCATGGGACACGGGGAAACTAGTGGATGGCCATGCTGACACTCGGACCAAAACACTAGACACGACACTAAGTAATGCAAAGTTGGAATGCACTAACTAATGCACACTAAGGACCCTAGACGTAAACCAAGACTCGGTACGGGGCGGAGACAATCGACCCGAAGGTCACTCGCACAAGTGTGCGGCCTTCCCGATAGGCGTAACCTAACGGTCAGACAACACCTTTTTATATACAGAGTAAAGGGATGTATGCGACCCAAAAATGACTCTTTTTGTTGTTTTAAAAATATGATGATCCTAAACACAACTTAGACCGACTAATGACTACATGACACTCTTTTTTTTTTAATGCAAACACCCTAGACTCAACCCCGCTCTGATACCAAATTGATGTGGGACGAGACACGGACACGGCAAGCTCGCGACCGTCCCTAAATGAGGGAAGCGTCGGATGTGCGCGGTTGAGAAACCGGCAATGAGCTAGGGTGGTCGGCTCTCTTTTGCGCCCGGATCGGGTCACGGGACGGCTTCGCTCTCTCTCGCAGCAGTGATATTATAAATTGAAGGCGAGCTAGGTATCCCTACACATGCTCTCTAGCAGCGGCATATAAAGCATATAAAGAATTAAGCTAATGCCAAGTGTAAGGGTGAAGGCGATAGCTCCACGCTCTCGGCGTGGCGAAGACGGCACCCGGCCAAAGCTCGTACTCCCAGGAACTTAGTACATTATGTTTACAGCAGTACAAATAAGCCCACTCCACGCAGGGAGGTAAAGGGCGACACAAGTGGGCCCGGGAGGACCAAGTTCAGGTTGACGGGCGGTTTCGGGTAATGCTTCGGCTTCACGCGTACTCGTGCTAGTGGGGGCCCACGTATTGACCGGAGGGGTCGTGTGGGGCCTGATGACTCCTCTGTGGTGGAGACACCTGGAAAGCGTACCCTTGGGATGGCGAGCTGCTGGAACGACCGCCGGACGCCGGGCGGCCCTCGGACGACGCTCGCCGGGAACTCGGCCACGAACCTGAAAGTTCTGTTTGCAGGCGCTCGACTCAGAGAAAACTGCTGCTGCGATCAGTCCCGTCGTCGGAATGCGACGAGATTAGCGCCGTTGGAAAGCTGACTCAGAATACTTCGACGTAGGGGTCTTCAAAAAAAATAATCAGATCTGTATTTCTGATCATGTATTTTACAAGCTTGCTGGAATCTGGCCAGAACTGCAGGGGCAGGTTCTGACTTCTCTGAAGATCGACGTTGACCGGAAAGAAGACCTCAGAATCTTGAAATACTTTCTTCAGCAAAGTTGAAGGTCTCTGAGAGAGGAATTCGGGACTATTTTTGGTTTTCTGATTGGAGACGAAATGGATTTTATGGGATTTTGTTACTAGACCTGGGTCGGATCTGGGAAACTGTGGGCAGACTGTTCTTGGGAACTTGGACGGTTTTTGTAAAATACTTGGAGGGTGAACCAAAAATTAAGAAAATTCCTGGTGGTAGAGGGATTGGACAGAGATCCCAGTAAATTTGGGCGACCCAACAAAAATCAAAAGATAGTTCGAATGGGGTAAACTCAGAGCTGGTGAACAGTAAACAGAACCAGGACAGATCTGGAACTTGGACTTGGACGAAAATCAAAAAATAGCTAAAGGATGAATTTTGACGTGATTTTTTTTGTGGGGATAATGGTTCTAGAGGGAAACCAACCCTGAACTTTTGAGCTTTAGAAGACAAAGGGAGTGATAGCAGGAATTCAGAGAAGAAGGATCTATCCTGAGTGGACAGAACACCGAAACCGTTGGCAACGACGCGTCGGCGGCGAGACGATGGCGGCGGCGATCACCGGAGTTGCTTCAGATGCTGGAGGGGATCAAGGGAGAAGGGATTACACTATAGAAAGGGGATAGGGGGTGGAGGAACCAGGTAGAGAGAGGGGAGGGGCGTAAATCTCACTTGGGGGCAAACACCTTTTTTTTCCTTCATTAATTCATTCAATATGAAAATACAAGTATATATATGCAAGGGATCTAACCTATTCTAAGCCCTTGGATCAAGGGTTGATTGATGAAGGGTTGGGATGTGGTTTGACAACCACATTAAACCCCATTAAACAACATGGTTCGCCCCCCCCCTTTAAGAAGGCAATTAGCATTTGTCTTCTTTAATTAATTCTAGGTCCAAGTCCAAGGTTGGACCATGGACCAGCCACCTTGGACCCAGGAGTCCAGGTGGACCAATAAGGATGAGGGAGGGGGCCCCTGCAGGGCTTACATGCACATTTGCAAAGAAACCCAATGGCCTTTTGTAAATAAACCCACTAATACCTACTATTGTGTACCCATATATCACAAGGTCGTACATATAAATACAAAAGGACGTAGATGCAAACACAAAGTGAGCGGGCTGACGTTGATGTCCCCATCACTTCTGCTATAGAACCAGTATGTTGTCCGAGTCCGGCAGTAAACAGCTACCAGCCCGTCGTGGCTGCAACCTCATCTACAAACACTGAAGCTGTTCTCTCGCCTTTGGGAGCTGCAACGGCAATGGATTTTCTAATAGAACAATCCACTCAGCCGCTGGCACAAGAAATCAAGAAACCTCAGGAAGCTCTGGCGGTGTCTGACGAGGAAGTCGAAGTGCTCGACCCTCAAGATGGCATTCCAGACTTCGTTGACCTCCAACCGGCACCTCCGGAGATAGAAGACGGGGGCCAGGCCACAGTCGATGAACTAATAGAAGTCAACTTAGGAAATGAGGAGGACCCTAGGCCCACCTTCCTCAGCGCCCAACTGTCCCAAAAAGAACGGGAGCTGTACATCCAGCTGCTGCTAGAATACCGGGATTGCTTCGCTTGGACTTACAAAGAGATGCCAGGTCTAAGCCCCGCTGTCTCGCAACATGAGTTGGCAATCAGCCCTGAGGCCGAGCTAGTGAAACAACCACCGCGGCGCATGAGGCCAGAGCTCATCACCCAAATTTGTGCTAAAGTCGACAAGCTCATTGACGTGGGATTTGTTGAAGAAAACCAGTACACTACATGGCTGGCGAATATCGTCATCGTGAAGAAGAAGAATGGACAGATCGGGATATGTGTCGACTTCCGAGATCTAAATAAAGCCTGCCCCAAAGATGACTTCCCTGTGCCAATAACCGAGGTCATGATTGATGCTACAACCGGCCATGAAGCCCTGTCATTCATGGATGGGTCTTCCGGTTACAATCAGATTTGGATCGCGGAGCCTGACCGAGTCCATACTGCTTTCCGAACTCCTAAAGGCATTTATCATTACAAAAGAATGCCGTTCGTACTGAAAAATACTGGCGTAACCTATCAGCGTGCAATGACCAAAATCTTTGATGAGTTGCTCTACCACAAGGTCGAATGCTACATAGATGACCTGGTGGTCAAGACCAAAAGAAAATAAGATCATCTGCAAGACCTCCGGATTGTCTTTCAGAGGCTGAGGCAGCATGAGCTAAAGATGAACCCCATGAAGTGTGCGTTAGGAGTGTCGAGCGGAAAATTCCTGGGTTTCATCGTCCGATATCAGGGAATCGAGATAGACCCCGCAAAGATCAAAATAATTTAGGAGTTACCACCGCCAACGAACATCTCCGAGCTGAGATCACTACATGGCCGCTTAGCTTATATTCGGCGGTTCATTTCCAATTTGTCAGGGTGATGTCAGCCTTTTCAGAAGTTGATGATGAAAGAGATTCCCTTTTATTGGGATGAAGATTGCCAGACGGCCTTTGACAAGCTGAAAGACTATCTGAAAACTCCTCCAGTGCTGGGCGCACCGGTGAAAGGACGACCATTGATACTGTATATAGCAGCTACACATAATTCTCTGGGCGTAATGTTGGCCCAGAATAATGAAGAAGGGAAAGAGCAAGCCCTCTATTACCTCAGTCGGAGACTGGTCAGAACTGAAGAGAAATATACTTATATTGAGAAGATCTGTCTGGCACTAATCTTCGCAGTTAAGAAGCTCCGACACTATATGTTGTCACATGAAATCAGCTTGGTGTCCAAAGAGGATCCCCTGAAGTACATCATGTCTCAACAGGCACTCAAAGGCCGCCTGGGCAAATGGGCGGTAATCCTTATGGATTTTGATATCTTCTACGTGCCGCGCAAGGCCGTCAAGGGCCATGCTATTGTAGACTTCTTCGCTGAGCACCCAGTGCCTGGGGATTGCCCGTTGGAGCCGGAGCTTCCTGAAGATGAAACCCTAGAAGCCGTGCAAGTACAGCCCTCTCTATGGCAGCTATACTTTGATGGCGCTTCCAGAATTGACACCTCTGCCACTGGATCAGCCAGAGTCAGGGCAGGAGCAGGCATAGTCCTGAAATCCCCAGAAGGAGAAGTGGTGCATACATCCTGTTCCATAAACAAGCAATGCACAAACAATGAAGCGGAATATGAAGCTCTGATAATCGGGTTGGAAATTGCTCTGTCCATGGGAATTCAGATGCTGGAAGCATTCGGAGACTCCATGCTAGTTATAAAACAGCTGGAAGGAGAGTTCGATGTGCGAAAGCAAGAGCTCCTCCCCTATCACCAGTTGGCAACTCGCCTGATGTCAAGATTTTACTTCATCAGCATCAAGCACATCAATCGAGGCCGGAATGCTCAGGCAGACGCCCTCGCTAAGCTGGCCAGTTCATTGGCGGTCCCGGGCGTGGTTCAAGTAAACCTCTCCTTGATATCTGTCATTCTATTTGACTGCCTACATAACTCCTTGAGTGCATTCATTGCATATCGTTAGGAGGAGTTGTCTCCTTGACTCATTCATGCATATATTACAAACCATGAGTTGGGTCATAGCATATATGCATATTCTAACTATTCCATGCACATCCTACGGGGAGACTTGCAATCTCAACATTCTTGGGTAATTGTCTAAAAATGACGTAAGAGCTTTCTATTATATGCACTGATGATTGTCCATCAAATAACAATGGTTCAGATTTAATGATTTCTTTGAAATTCTGATATATATGCTTTTGAAATCATCTATGTCAAGTAGTCTTTAATAGACTTTAACTAGATGTTGCATATTGTGCCCTGAATAATCTTTCTGAAATCTGAAAACTCATATGTCCTAGTCAAGTTGGTTGAGTTGCTAAAGTCTAGTATTGTTTTTAAACAACTTGACATATTAGAATTCATAAAGGCAAAACTTTAGACAAAGCAATGACATTAGGTCACTGAGAAACATGTCTTCTCATCAAGGAAATGAGGATAGATATGTCATGAAGAGCCTTTGTTATCTTTGTTATCTATAGCTTAGACTCAAGACAGAGCAATGGCTATATTACTGAGAAATATATCTCCTCATCAAAGATATGAGATCGGGTATGTCATGAGGTGATTCAGCTATCTCTGTTCAAATCTGAAGCATAACAGTCAGTCTTACTAAATACCTAGGAATACTGGCGTCTAAACAACGTGTATTCTTACGGCTATGTGGTATGCACTAGACTCGCTTGCTCGTAAAATATGGGTCTAATGATATGAATTTCATTGAAAAGGATATATGGGAAAAAGTGCTGCAACATAGAATTCATTATAATTGTCATGGTTGTTTAACCTCAATACAAGTTGTGCTTTTCCCGATGACGATTATGAATATGGCTGTGTAAGACAATAGAGGATTACCATTGCTAGAGCATGCACTTTCTGGTTCACTTCTATTAAACCATGGATATAGTTATTTTTCAAATTCTCTTGTTAATTCAGAATTCATTAGCTTTGAACCATACATATTCATCACGGCATGTTTCTAGTTGCTTATAATGGTTTGCTCTATACTCCTCTTTCCCTCAGCTTCCTACATAATTTGTTCATTCATTTAGATAGGAGGAGAAAGTTTGCATTAATTTCTATAGGGGGAGAAGGCTTGGTGACTTGGTGAGTCATTCATCATACATGGGAAGAATGTTTGCATATATTCTTGTAAGTGTTTGCATTGTGATGCTGTTTGCATTGTGGTTTGGTGAGCATCATATATAGGGGAAGAAGAACGAGAGGTACATGTCATCTTGTGAGCAAGGGGTTGCATAGCATGTGTTCATTCATTGTCATTGCATAGCATGGTTTAATTCATTTGAGAGCATATCATACATTGAACTCTTTGCATTCACATGCTCTACCTCATCTATGCATATCTGTGTTCACTCATATCATACATATTGAGTGAAATCACTTTGTGCTCATGCATACATATTAGCATTCTCATGTTTTGATCATCCTTGCATTGCACATATGGCTTGCATTTTGCCTTCCCATGCATTGCATTGAAAATCCTGAAAACCATAAAAAGCTAAAATCTTGAAAACCTCTAAAAATTAAAAAATCTGAAATCAAAATTGCTTTATGGCTGTCTTATCTATCTCTTCTATTGGATCATGTTGGCATACTTCATCTCATTCATTGGTCTCACAAATGCAAAAGGGGAAAAGCTTTGATTTCTTCTTGCTGATGCCTTCTTGCTGATGGCAAAGGGGGAGAAGATTCGATGAGCCATTTCAAAGATTTTGGTATTCTTTGTGTGGTGTCGATTTGGTTGAGCCATTTGACTGTTTTTAATGAGCCATAGTATTCTTGAATGTTCTTGAATCTTTTTATGACTCATAGTTGCCACCATCAAAAAGGGGGAGAATGTTGGGGAGAATGTTGTGCTAAAGTTGGGCATGTATGGAACGTGAGTGTTTCTATTATTTTGATGATGTCCAACTATGACTTATATAATGATTGGTTCTATTGTTTTGATGTGATTCCAACTATGACTCAACTATGACTCATTTCTAGTGTTTTGATGATGTATGCCTTTAGAGTCAATTTGCTATGCATTTGATAAAATCACTTTGATATGCATTTTGCTTTTGCTATGCATTTGATAAAGTCCATTTGCATACAATTCAGGTCATTATATTGCCAATTCAACATATCACGAATGGCTTGTAACGCTTAACAAATTGATCGCACAGAAATCAAGATAGATCCAAAGGCACCAAGATCACTCAAGATGCAACGTGGAAACTCATGATGCCAAGTGCACTTGCAGATCAAGAATGGCTTGCAACACACAAATCAAGATCAATGCAAAGGAGCAAGCCATCCCAGGAGGATGATCAAAAGTCACTCATGATGCCAAGTGCATGATGCCAAGTACACTTTGATTGGAGTGGAAATATCTACTGTGAAAGCTCAACAGAATGCCACCAAAGAATGGAATGGAGGTGGCACAATGAACGTGAAATGAACACGTCCAAGCAAGGCCAAGCAAGAAAGAAAAGGCCCAAGCAATGAAGCAAAGCTTACACAAAGGACCGAGCATTCATCCAAGATGATCAAGGTTCAAATCCATGGTTCAACATGCTCTAAATTCAAAGAAACCAATGCCACGAAGTTGAATGGGTTTACGGAGGTGAAACGATTGAAACGGATGTGAAACGGTTGAAATATGGAAAATTCCCTGCTAGCGGTCGACCTACAGCAGCTAGCGGTCGACCTAAAATTCCAGGGACTGAAACTCTACAAGACAGGTGCTAGCGGTTGACCGCCAGCCAGTGGCGGTCGACCGAAAATACCAGGGACCGCTCGTTTGCAGATGTTTCAGTAGAGGTCGACCGCCAGAAGATGTAGGTCGATCGCCAGCCCCGAGCCAACAATGTTTGAGTTCGAATTCAACCTCGTGGCCAGCCCATTTCCATGGTTTTGTTTAACCAAATCCTACCTAACTTCCCATGATTTGTGGATCTGGTCTGGGGGGTGTCCAAGGACCATTCAAGGTCTATAAAACCAACACATTGGTGGAGGAAAACCCTAATGCTTCATTTTGGGATTAAGGGTGGCTGCAAGAGGGGTTTTCAAGAGAGAGGAGACGAAGTACTGTTCATATGAACAGTAGTTCGTGAATGAGTTCTTCATCCACTCAAGAGTTTCAAGTAAAGATCTGAAGCAATCCTGAAGCAATCACCTTCTACTCTTCAATCAACTTCCAAAAAGGAGAAGAAGCAAAGCTTTCAAGGTGATCCGTTAGTGGGGACGCTGGCGTTGGAGGGGGGGCTCTGCGAGACCCTAGGGGGGACGCCTCCCGCCGCCGCCACAGCCTTACCTGCCCCGCCGGCGGATCTCCTCCCTGAGCTTTTTCTCACCATCTTGACTCTTCGTGCGTTTCCCACAGACGGCGCCAGATGAAGAGGCGGAATCTCGCGCTGTGTCCTGAGCGAGCTGTAGATCACCAGAAGATGTTTCTGCAAGAGAAGGGAAACGTATCAGAGGGCCCAGGGGATCTCCCAGGGGTAAAACCCTCCGATGGCTAAGTCAGTAGAGCGATGGTGGAAGCGATAATGGGGGGAGGAGAGAGCTGATGCGCGAGAATCCTCTCCACCAAGGGTGAAGCGAATCATGCTCAGGAGCTTAGGGTGTGTGAAATCCTTCCCTTTCTTCTCCGGAGGGTATTCCTTGCTTAAATAGTGCGCTGCTTTCAAGAGTCCGGTGAGCTGAGGGCTTCCCGACGAGAGTTACGTCTTCAGCGGGGGCTTTCATGGCCGGATCGTGGGAGCGTTACCCCTTGGAATTCGGCGGCACCCCTGACTCTCCCGTTGGCGGAGGACTCCGAACGGTCGCACCTGTGGGTAATCAAGCGGTCTTACCGAGCTACGGGGATGCCGGCTCATGTCCGAGCGGTAGGCATGGCCCAGCGAAGGTGGGGTCGGATAGGTCGGCTGGAGCCTCTTTCTCCGGGTCGGAGAGTGGGCTTTAGACCGGACCTTCCATGCGACCTGACCGTTGTCTCGGGCCCTCCGAGCCTAGAAGGCCGCCGGGGAGAGTTGGTTCCTCGAGTCTTTATTTATTGGGCTTTTCTTCCCTGAGTGGGCCCAGTGGGCTATCACTCGGGTGGGCTCGCCTAGTTGGACCGCGTGGGTCTTGTTGGGCTGCCTTGGTGGTGGGCTGCGGAAATCCCCCTCTCCACTTGTCCCCCTCCTACTCCCGAGCCAAGGAGGCTCGGATGAGTAGTTTTTCGAGGCTTTGGACCGGCGTGGCTTAGGTGGGTGGAATTCCGTTGGCGTTATGTAGCCGCTTATAGCGGTCGCCGAGGCCCGTAATGATGATCCTGACGGATTTGAAACGAAGGGGCCCCCCTTTTTCACGGAGCACGGAACGGCGCACCGCCACGCTCAGGGGTTTATAGGGGGCGCTGTTCATCATTCTAGGCTTCCAGGGTTTTAGGCTTTCTTTGCTTCTTGATGCGCCGTGAGAGCACAGCGGAGACGCGGAGCCTTGCGGCGGCGTTCGAAGAGTTGGCGAGGATATCCGCGGAGGCGGTCCGGCAGCTTCCTTCTCCCCCGGAGTCTTCAAGCTCGTACGAGGGATCTTCTCCCGATCCGATGGCGGATCAGAGTCCGGAGCTTGTGCCCATGAGGCGCGATCCCGTCCCCAACTGTAGCGAGTTGGGAGAAGCGGAGGTGCGGAGGCTGGAGCACCGTTTCAGTCTGCCTCTCCGCTATAGCTTTGCTGCCGCCACTCCATATGAGACGAGTCTGGACGACCGCGATGGGCACATTTGCACCTTCCTTTTGGCCTGGAAGAGTGGATTTCGGCTTCCTTTCGATCCTTACGTACTGCAGCTTCTCACTTTTTTTCGGTTGGCGCCTATCCAGTTGGTGGCCAACTCCTATCTTCTTCTTTCTGCCTTTGGGATCTTGTGCCATCAACGCAGCATCTTCCCGTCTCTGGACCTTTTCCACTTCTTCTTCGAGTTGAAGGCACATCCATCGACTGGGAAAGGTTTTTACTTCATCCAGGCACGAAGGAACAGGAGCTGCATCTCACTCGCGGCGAAGGATTCTTCGCACAAGGGGTGGAAGACTCAATTCTTCTGGGTGAAGGCGGTGGTGACGGACGAGATCTGGAGATGCCGGACCTCGCCCAATTTTCACCCGAATCTACCCCCTCGCCAGGAGGAGTTCCCTCCCCACGTGGAGCAGCAGGCTGCCCGTCTGCTGGAGAATCGCCAATCGACCGAGGAGCTGGTGACGCCGGAGAACATCGAACGGTGTCTTCTCTCACGGTTGACGTCGTCAGGTACGGCTCTTGAGGCTCTTCTTCTGGGGTGGTAACTCTTTTTCCTCCTCCTGACCGGGGCTTCTTCTTGTTGCAGATGTGAGGCGGGAGCCTCTGGAGGAGGCGGCCGAGGTCATCGATCTGGGAGAAGACTCGGCAGCCGACGAACCTGATGTCTCGGCGGGTCGCGCTCATGCCCGAGATAAGGGCAAGGGGGCGGCCCCCGAGGGGACTTCTCGATCGACCGGCCTGAAGCGCAAGGATGCCCTGGTGGGGAAATTGCGGGAGGCCGCGAAGGCCAGGAAGAGGGCCAGGAAAGCCGGTCTTCCTACCGCCGTCGGGGGCGACTCTGGCTCGGCGGCGCTCCCCTCTCGGGGGCAGGATGGGGCCGACCCTTCTGGGCTGGCTCTCCCATCTGCCGAGCGAGAGGGGGCCGAGGAGACCTGGGGCCCCGCAAAGGGAGGTGATGGGTCGGCTCTCCCCTCTGTAGGGACAGAAGGGGCCGATGCCGGCGTGGCCGGCGCTGGGACCGAGAGTTCAGTCGATGCAGATGGGGGTGTGCCCGCGGGGGCGTCGCAACCCCAAGTGCCGGCAGTTTCTGGTGCCGTTGATCCCGCAGCGCCGGTCGAGGGTGGGGGTTCGCCCGGGGAGGCGTTGCAACCCCAACCGACCGTGGTGCGCGGGGCGGTTAGTTTCGCCGCCACAACAGGGCCTTCTGGCGGGGTGCCCAGGGTGGAGCGGTCCCCTTTGCCGGAAGCTCTGGTCAGGCTTGGTGTCTCGGGTGATCTGTACCGGATCTGCCGGTCGATCGCCGATAGGACGAGGGGAGGAGAAAAGTGCAGCACTCCTGCCGGGGTCCTTGACATCCTGATGGAGGGCGGCCTGGTTATAGCTCGGACAGCGGCCGTGATGGCAGAGGCGCACGCCCGGACGGAGGCGGAGCGGTCGAAGCTCGCCTGGACCCTTGGTGGATGCAAGGGGAAACTGGCCCGGCTCGAGGGGGAGCACGAGGGGCTCCGGCGGGAGTTCCTTGCATTCAGGGAGTTGGCGCGGTCGAGCCGACGGGAAGCCGAGGTACAGGCCGAGCAGCTGACAAGGGCCCAAGAATCACTCGAGAGGAAGAGCAAACGTCTAGAAGACGAGCGTCAACGTCACAACGAGCTGGATGACCTCTGGGAGCTTGAGCGCGGCGAGCTGCAGGATCGGGCGGAGGACGCGGAGCGCCTTCGCGCCGAGGCCGAGGTGGACCGAGCCCGGGCGGAGGGTCGGATGACCGAGGCCGAGCGGAGGATGACCGAGCTGGAGGAGCGTCTGGCGAGGGCGGAAGAGCGTGCGGCCGAGGCGGAGCAGGCTCGGGACGGGCAGGTCGAGGCGGAGGCGATCGAGCGCTATAAAGGCTCGGAAGCTTACTCGGCCGACCTGATTGCAGCCGCCCTACCCTACTACGAGGTAGCGCTCCGCCGGGGTGCTCGAAAGGGGTTCAGGCAAGGCTATCGCCGGGCGATGAACTATGCTAATGAGCACCTGGCCGGAGGTGATTTTCCTTATGGCCAGCGTTATGACTCGGACGAGTCAGATTCCAGCTCCTCATCTTCGGCCGGGGAGGAACCGGAGGAATCGCCTTCAGCGGGGGCACCGGCTCCGGAAGTCTCGGGAGGGCCCACGATCGGGACAGTTCTCACACAGGCGAGGTCAGTGTCCGGGCCGGTCGTCGCCGAGGGTACCGGGGATGACGCGTCCCCTACTGCTGTTCCCGAGCTTCAAAGTGGGCCCGAGGCCTGATGTAACTTTATTTTGCCCCTTCCCCTTTTTGTCCGTCTTCCTTGTTGTAAGAGGCTTTTATGAGAGGCAATAAATAACTTACTTTATTTGATCGCTATCTTTGCTGTGATTTGGTTGGCGTACCGGGGCAGTTGGAAAGTGCCGATATTTTTTGCGCCGTTTTCGCACGTCGATTCGGGAGACTTCTGGCAGGCGTCCTTCCGTATTACCATGCTTTGAAAGTCGAGGTGCTTCGCGAATCCCGCTAGGGCGGGGGGCAAGGATTTTGAGGTGACCTTCCCAGGGAGGTCCTGTAGCGTGTTTTCGAGGGGGGAGTCATTTAAGGCGCGTGGCCTCCCTTTACCTATAAAAAGGACCGAAGGGTGCTCCTTCTCTCTTAACACTTAGGACTTTCGCCGGCGGTCTGCTCTTATTCCCTCGTCTTCGCTTTGCGTTGCATCGCCGCGATCGGAGCATGGAGGACCCTTCAGAAGGTGATGCTGCAGACGACGGGGAGCGGCCGGTTCCAACTGTCCTGGAATATCGGTCGGGTCCCACGGTCGCCGCGCGTGCATGAGATGGGTCCGACGGTTGCCGCG
Organism: Amorphophallus konjac; assembly: GCA_022559845.1. Classification (NCBI taxonomy): domain Eukaryota; kingdom Viridiplantae; phylum Streptophyta; class Magnoliopsida; order Alismatales; family Araceae; genus Amorphophallus; species Amorphophallus konjac. The sequence goes on from CM040124.1 coordinate 141,373,869, forward strand.
CGGATCTGGAGAGGGCTTCGACGTGCGGGGGCACGCCGTTTGCCTCCTCTTGGCTCCGGCGAGGCTTCCGGGCGGACGCCGAGATGGGGGGCGGATGGGGGAGTTAGGGATGCCGGCCGCCATTCCCCTCCGCGGGAGGGGAGGAGGCGGCTCCAGTCCCTTCCTTATCCCTGTCCGCAGCCTCTTTCTCTCTCTTTTGTTCTTCATTTCTTTCACTCTTCGGGGGCTGCTTGCTTTCTGTTCGCCTCCAAAGAGTTGGCAGTTTGGAAGAAAGGGGACCTTCGCGGCGTGCCCTTTTTCCAGGTTGTTGCCAACTTGGAAGGTAGCCTTCCTTGCGTGAAAGGTGGCTTTCTCCTTGCCGTCCCTCTGTCACCTTTGTCACGGACCATCCGAGCCAACTGGGTCGACCATCTCTTGTCCGAGCCAGTTTCTACGTGAGGCAGAGTCAGTGGCTGGATGCGAGAAGGTCAAGACCGGGTCGACCGGGCGATGGCCGTTTGCTGCGGTGCCAGATGGATTTTCGCTTTTTGTTATGTAATGTACTGGCAGTTGCCTTTCTGATGTACCAACAGTTATCTTGAATGAATGCGAAAGATAAGGGGGTTTATTTTACCCAATTTGTTGATACAGTATTCAGAAATAAAATCTGCGTAGTGTGGTTGCGTTCCATGTACGGGGAATGGGTTCCCCTTCCATTGTGGCTAACCTGTACGCACCTTTCCTGAGCGTCTCGATTACTCGGTAGGGGCCTTCCCAATTGGGGGATAGCTTGCCCGCCGCCTCTAGTGGTCGAGAGGCTTCTGCCTTCCTGAGGACGAAGTCCCCTGGTCGGAATTGTCTGCCTCAGACCCTGGCGTTGTAGTACCGATTGAGGCGGCGCTGGTACTCCGTAGCTCGGACGTTCGCGATCTCTCGGAGTTCGTCTGCCAGGTCGAGGTTCTCGAGCAGCTTCTGCTCGTTTGCCTCGGGCAAAAAGCTGATCACTCGGAGAGACGGATTGGCGATTTCCAATGGAACGACGACTTCGGTGCCATATACCAGTTGAAAAGGGGTCTCACGGATTGCCGTTCTAGGGGTCGTTCGGTGCGACCATAGTACGCTAGACAGTTCCTCGAGCCAGCTACCCTTATCCTTGCCGAGTCTGGTTTTTATGCCCTTCAAGATGGTCTTGTTGGCATTTTCAACCAGCCCGTTGGCCTGAGGGTGGGCGACCGAAGTGAAGTGGTTGCGGATATTTAGGTCGGCACATCTATCTCGGAAGTATCGAGAGTCGAATTGCCGCCCGTTATCGCTCACTATCACTCGGGGGATGCCGAAGCGACAAATGATCGATTTCCATACGAAACCCCAGACGACTGTCTCGGTGATCCTCGCTGTTGCTTCAGCCTCGATCCAGTTGGTGAAGTAGTCGATGGTGACGATGATGAACTTCTTCTGGGATTGAGCATTGGGAATGGCCCAAGGATGTCGATCCCCCACCGAGCGAAAGGGTAGGGCTCGGTAAGGGTGACAAATTCCGTGGCCGGCTGGTGGACCAAATGGTCGAACCGCTGGCAACGGTCGCAATGTTGCACGTAAGCCATGCAGTCGCGCTGGAGGGTCGGCCACCAGTATCCTTGCCTTAGCAGGATTCTGGCCAGCGACCGACCTCCTGAATGTGCTCCGCACAGGCCTCGATGAATCTCCTCAATAGCTTGGCTCGCTTCGTCGGGGCCGAGGCACTTCAGAAGGGGCCTGTAGAACGATCTTCGGTAGAGGGCGTTGTCGAGGATGACGAAGCACCGAGCTTGGTACTTCATCCGGCGGGCTTCTCGAGAGTCGGAGGGTTCCTGGGAGTCTCGTAGCCAGGATAGGTAGGGGGAGCGCCAGTCGTCGGGAGTGGCCGAGTCAATGGCGAGGAGCTCCGAGTCTATGCTCGGGCGCTCTAGCTCTTCTAGGAGGACCGATCGTGTACCTTCCGGGTCTAGGGAGGAGGCCAGTCGGGAGAGGGCGTCCACCCGAGAGTTTTGCTCCCGAGCTATTCGGACTACCTCGAACTCCTCGAACTGCTGGGCCAGGCTCCGGACCAACTGGAGGTATTTGATCATAGGTGCCTCCCGAGCTTCGTACTCGCCACTGACCTGGCTTGCGACCAGCTGGGAGTCGGTGTGGATCCTGACTCGCTCAGCCCCCAACCGTCGGGCCATGCGGGCCCCCGAGATAAGGGCCTCGTACTCGGAAGCATTGTTGGACGCCGGAAAGTTGAACTTTAGGGCGTACTGCAACTCTATTCCTTCGGGGGACCTTAGGAGGATCCCTGCGCCGCTGCCGACCGAGTTGGACGATCCATCGACGAACAGCTCCCAGGTTGGCCCGGTTGCTGTCGGAGGCCTGTCCTCGACCGGAACGGTGCTCTCGGCGATGAAGTCGGCGAGCGCTTGCCCCTTGATAGCTGATCGTGGCCGATACGAGATGTCGTATGCCCCGAGCATGATGGCCCATTTGACAAGTCGCCCCGAGGCCTCGGGGTGGGCCAGAATCTTCTTCAGTGGCTCGCCGGTTAGCACGGTGATGGGATGCCCCTGGAAGTAGGGTCGGAGGCGCTTTGCGGAGGTAACCAACGCTAGCACGAGTTTCTCGGTTGCGGGGTACCTCCGCTCGGCCTCGCCGAGCACCTTGCTGGTGTAGTAGACCGGCCTCTCGACTCCCGAGTCATTTCTGACTAGGACCGAGCTGACCGTTGATGGCGTCGCCGAGAGATAGAGCAGCAAAACCTCGCCCGCAACGGGCTTGGAAAGCACCGGGGGTGAAGCTAGGAGCTCTTTGAGCTCGGCGAACGCTGTCTGGCATTCCCCGTCCCATGCGAACGTAGCAGACGCTATTTTAGGCCCCCTCATTAGCTTGAAGAAGGGCAAGCATCGTTCGGCCGCACGGGACAGGAAACGACTGAGAGCGGCGACACGCCCCGTCAGACGCTGGACGTCTTTAATGCACGTGGGCGGGCGCATGTCCAGGATGGCCTGGACCTTGTCAGGGTTTGCTTCGATCCCCCGCTGAGTGACCAGGAAACCCAGGAACTTCCCGGATCTTACTCCAAAGGCACACTTGGCGGGGTTGAGCTTCATGCTGTACTTCATGAGGGTGCCGAAAGTCTCGGTCAGGTCGGTGAGGTGATCGTGAGCCCTCGGGGTCTTGACGAGCATGTCGTCGATGTAGGCCTCGACGTTCCGACCTAACTGTCCCTCGAACATATGGTTGACCAGTCGCTGGTATGTGGCTCCAGCATTCTTCAATCCGAAGGGCATCCGGGTGTAGCAGTACACGCCGTAGTCGGTGATGAAGGCGGTCTTCTCGACATCTTCAGGGTTCATTCGGATCTGATGATAACCCGAATAGGCATCCAGGAAACTGAGTATCTCGTTGCCCGAGGTTGAGTCAACCAGTTGGTCGATGCTCGGTAGCGGATAGCAGTCCTTGGGGGTGGCCTTGTTCAGATCGGTGAAGTCTACGCACATTCGCCACTTGCCGGTGGTCTTCGGCACCAGGACGACGTTGGCTAGCCACGTTGGGTACAGGACCGGTCTGAAAAGACCAGTCTCTTGTCCCTTGGTGACCTGCGCCTTGATGATCGCCTGTTTCTCGGGCGCATGCTTCCTCCTCCGCTGCTGTACGGGTCTCACGGTGGCATCGAGGTTAAGCTTGTGCATCACAGTTTCCTCTGGTATACCAGGGAGTTGATCGTCGGACCAAGCGAAGACCCGGACGTACCCAGAAAGAAACTCCTTGTATTGCTGCTGTTCCTTCGGTGGTAGGTCGGAACCGATCCTCACTCCAAGGGCCGGGTCGTCGTTCAGGAATACCGTTAATAATTCGCCACCGGGCTCGGTGGTCACGGTTTTTCCTTCGACTCCCCTGGGGCCCTTATCCTTCCCGTCCGGCCTTGAGGCTTCCACCGAGATATTGTAGCACCTTCTAGCCGTGGCCTGGTTACCTCGGACTTCCCCCAACCCGTTTTTGGTGGGAAACTTCATTTTTTGGTGATAGGTAGATGGTACGGCCTTTATTCGGCTGAGAATTTTTCGGCCGAAAATGGCGTTGTACGCTATCATACCTTTAATCACTATGAAGTCCACTATGACCGTAACGGTTTTGGGTGGGGTGCCGATAGTGACCGGCAGGCTTAGGGCTCCCTCGGGGTAGGTGGCCAGGCCATTAAACCCGCACAGGGGTGTTCGGATCGGGCGGAGCTTGGATGGGTCTTCCCCCATCTTGAGAAAACAGTCATAAGATAATACATCGGGGGCGCTCCCATTATCAACCAAAATCCTGTCTACATTGCAGTGATTTATCGTGGCCGAGATAACGAGGGCATCGTCATGCGGGGTGCTCAGCCCTTCCAGGTCTTGGTCGGAGAAGACTATGACCTGGGGCTCCATTGGCGGGCCTTTGGGGGGCTCTAAGGCTCGGCTGGCCCGCTCGGCATGACGTTTCCTTCCTCGGCTGGTGTCGCCTCCCGATGCCGCTCCTCCGGAGATGACGTTGATGTGGACCCCTCGGGGGGCGTTGTCGATCTCCTCTGCGGCGTCTCGGTCTTCTTTGTGCCCGGTTGTGAACCGGGCTAGATGCCCCAGACGGATGAGGCGCTCGATCTCGTCTTGGAGCTGATGGCAATCTCCGTGTGGTGCCCGTGGTCGCCGTGGAACAGGCAATGCCTGTCCCGCTTGCGGTTCTTCGACCTCATCGGCTCGGGCTGGCGGAGAAGTCCCGAGTCTTTGATGTCTTCATAGATCTCGTAGACTGGTGCGGTCAAGGGGGTATACCGCTCGTACTTTCTCTTGCGCTCTCCTTCTCGATCGCGCTTCTTACTCGAGCCAGGGTTTGGCTCGGAGGTCCGCTTTTTGTCCCCCTCCCGACCCGAGCCGGTTGTGTCTCGGCAGGCGCTGAGTACTTCTTCGCACTCGGCGTGGCGCAGTGCCAGAGTCACTAGCTCGGCAAGGGTCGAGGGAGGGTGGAGGACAAGCTCGCGGCGGAGATTCTCGTCCCGGGTGCCCCCGGTCAGTGCGGTTGTGGCTGAGGCCACATCCAGGCGGGGGATCCTAAGGGCTTCCGATTTAAATCGGTGGACGTAAGTCCGGAGCCTCTCCCCTTGCGCCTGTTTGAGAGCCAGGAGCCCCGCTACTGACCTTGGGGGGGCGCTACCGGCGAAGCTCTCCTTGAAAATTCGCCCGAATTGCCTGAAGTCTCGGATGGACCCCGGGGCGAGGGCTCGGAACCATGCCTGAGCGCCCTGGACCAGGGTGGCCGCGAAGGCTCGGCATTTGATGGGATCCGGCGTTCCATGCAGGGTCACCAGGGCGTCGAAGCTGTCGTAGTGGTCGGCTGGGTCGCCCTGGCCGTCGTAGAGCTTGAAGGTTGGGATGGAGGCTCTAGGAGAGACCTCTGCCTTCAAGATGTACTCGGAGAAAGGGGATTTCTCCTCGTCCTCCGGGAAAGAGGTCTTCTGCAGGGCGCGGAGAGCGCGCTCTTGCTCTGCGAACCGTCTTTCAAAATCTCGTAGCCGGAGGGACAGTTCTGGCTGTGGCCGCGCCGTGGGGCTGGGGGGGGCGTCGTGGCGATCTCCCGGAGCACTGGTGCCCGGGCGCGGCGGCCTCGCCCCCTGCTTCCCTCTCCTCGGCGTGGAGGAAGCCTCTTGCTCCGCAGGCGGAGCTTGCGAGGGTCCTCCGACGTCGTTGCGGAGGAGCTGTCGGCCGCGGAGGGTGAAGCGGCCTCCGGCGGTGTGCTGCGTTGCACTCCTTCGAGGGGGACTTCCTGACGGGGCGCGGGACCTCGCGTCCCGGGCCGCCTGGGCCCTCATGAGCTCCACGAGGACGTCCATCTTCTCGTTGAGGGCTTGGAAGGCGTTGGCGCCACCGTCGAGGGGTGCCCCTGTCTCCGCCGGGGGGGGTGGTGGTCCGTTAGTGGGGACGCTGGCGTTGGAGGGGGGGCTCTGCGAGACCCTAGGGGGGACGCCTCCCGCCGCTGCCACAGCCTTACCTGCCCCGCCGGCGGATCTCCTCCCTGAGCTTTTTCTCACCATCTTGACTCTTCGTGCGTTTCCCACAGACGGCGCCAGATGAAGAGGCGGAATCTCGCGCTGTGTCCTGAGCGGGCTGTAGATCACCAGAAGATGTTTCTGCAAGAGAAGGGAAACGTATCAGAGGGCCCAGGGGATCTCCCTGGGGTAAAACCCTCCGATGGCTAAGTCAGTAGAGCGATGGTGGAAGCGATAATGGGGGGAGGAGAGAGCTGATGCGCGAGAATCCTCTCCACCAAGGGTGAAGCGAATCGTGCTCAGGAGCTTAGGGTGTGTGAAATCCTTCCCTTTCTTCTCCGGAGGGCATTCCTTGCTTAAATAGTGCGCTGCTTTCAAGAGTCCGGTGAGCTGAGGGCTTCCCGGCGAGAGTTACGTCTTCAGCGGGGGCTTTCATGGCCGGATCGTGGGAGCGTTACCCCTTGGAATTCGGCGGCACCCCTGACTCTCCCGTTGGCGGAGGACTCCGAACGGTCGCACCTGTGGGTAATCAAGCGGTCTTACCGAGCTACGGGGATGCCGGCTCGTGTCCGAGCGGTAGGCATGGCCCGGCGAAGGTGGGGTCGGATAGGTCGGCTAGAGCCTCTTTCTCCGGGTCGGAGAGTGGGCTTTAGACCGGACCTTCCATGCGACCTGACCGTTGTCTCGGGCCCTCCGAGCCTAGAAGGCCGCCGGGGAGAGTTGGTTCCTCGAGTCTTTATTTATTGGGCTTTTCTTCCCTGAGTGGGCCCAGTGGGCTATCACTCGGGTGGGCTCGCCTAGTTGGACCGCGTGGGTCTTGTTGGGCTGCCTTGGTGGTGGGCTGCGGAAATCCCCCTCTCCAGCAACCATACATCTCATGCCCATTTTTACCACAGTAGAAACAACGCACAAAAGATTGATTGTCCTTTTTATGTTCATGTGCATGTGCATGTGGACTATGCTTTTGTGGGCGAGCATGATTCTTACCTTTCATGGTATGATGGTGGTGTCTTTCTTTCTTTCCTTGTTCTTTCACTTGCTGTCCTGCTCTAAGTTCATCATTTCTCAAGATAAAACAATCATGCATAGTGTGACCATGTCTACCACAATAATAACAATGGACATTCTTTTTGTGGAAATATGATATTTAGCATTGAACATGTTATGGTGCATGTTTAGATGAGAATGCTGAATTTTACTTTTCTTTCGAGCAGTATGCCCTTTTTGGTGACCACATGAAGTGGTGGCTTCCGGTGAGCCAAAATCTTGGATTTGGGCAAACATTGACAGGAATTCATTCAAACCTTGAATTTCATTTTCAAGTGAAGAAATATGTTGTTTCGACTCATTAAGACCATCTTCACATGCTACCAATTGCTCATTGAGCTTGGCATTTACAACTTTAAGATTTTGACTTTGTTGTTCTAAAGCATGCAATGTTTCGGAGTGATCATCAATGATAGATTTGCCTTTTTCATGTGCAGCCAATTTTTCATGCAATTCTTCTTCAATTTTTTCACATTCAATTTTCTTTTCCAACAACTCTTTATTCTCTTCCTTTAGAGAATCAATCAAATTTTGTTGCCATTCAAGATCATCATAGAGACCAGCATTTATGTTTCTCAAGAATGAACATTTTTCACATGCAAAATTAGTAGAGCATGAAACAGAAATTTTATTTTCTTCAATCAACCTCTCATCATGAATAAGCCCATCGGCCATAGTTTGATCATTAGAGATTGCCTTGGGTTGGTTTTGAAGTTTTATTACAATTTCTTCCAACCTAGTGATTTCATCGTGAAGATTTTTATTTTCATCTCTTAGACATGCAATGCTTTGTTTATGCATATCTAAATCAACTGAGAGAGTGTTGTTAAGCTCTTTAAAAATAGAACACTTTTTACAAATCGAGCTTTCATTTTGGTTAATTTTCTTGAGATCCTTTTTCAAATTTTTATTTTCTGTTTTTACCTTTTTGTATTGTGTGATCAATTCATCATAGGCTTCCATAAGCTCTTCATAAGTGAATTCCTCGGAGTCAGAGTTTACCTGTGATGAGGATGCATTGCTGGACTGTTCTGCACGGTCGGCCATGAAGCATTCTTGTTCTTGTTCCTTCCCTTCATGGATTTTCACCAACTTGTCCAATACTTGCTTGGCTGTGCTGCAAGAGGACACAAGATGAGTTAGTCTTAAATCAACTGTAGCTGTAATTAAGTTATATGCAAGATGATTATCATTGTGTTTTGTCTCATGTTCGGCTAACCAATCAATTGAGTTTGATGGCAGCTCATGAGGACCATTGTATATAAGAGTCCACAATTGTGGATCTATGGAGCTAACATAGATGAACATTCTTCCAACCCATGTAGAAAAATCTGAACCATCATAAATGGGTGGAGAAGCCATCGATGCAAGTGTAGCATGTGAATCCATCTAAATAACAAACACCGGGATCTTTCCCTGCAGATCGTTGGATCTGGGAATGACAGAGCCTCGCTCTGATACCACTTGTTGGGTCCCGTGAGGTGTAAATGGATCTAGAAGGGGGGGTTGAATAGATCCTATCACAAGTTATGGCCTATTTAAAAACTCTTAGCTAGCGAAGCTTAAACCACTCCTATAAAGTGAATGAATCACTTAGACACAATGCACAGCGGAATTAAGTAGAGTGGCACAGAACATGTAATAGCTTGCAACAACCGTACATGTGTGTGTGTGCTATGTTGATCATTCAAAGTGCATATATGTGTGAACACTATAACCAAGTATGGAAGCACACGAACCTGCGAATGGGGTTAGAAGATATAGAGCAATCACACAAAATAAACAACCCACAACACAGGAATTTTTAAGGTGGTTCGGTTGCAACCCCGCAACCTACGTCCACCCCTCACCAAAACCCGGTGACGCTTCCTTGCTGACTCACAGCTTGACTGGGGGACACGCCTCAAACCACAGAACAGAGAAATCTCTCTTTCTATCTCCCTACACACAACGCCGGCAGGGACGGCTACACCGCAAATCGGAGAACTCCCGATTGCCTTCCTACTAACCACCGGTAGGGACGTCAACGCCGCAATTCGGACAGCCTCCGATTGCCTTCCTACTAACCACCAGTAGAGACGTCAACCGCAAATTGGAACACCCTCCAATTGCATTCCTACTAACCACCGGTAGGGACGAATCACAACTTCAATGTTTAACAATATTAAAAGTAAATCAAATGTGAAAGAACTAAAACAAGAGATTGAGTAAGAAGGAATTGGCCCTTGAATGGAAGTGATTTGTTGATCAGCAACACGGATCTCTTCTTCTTGCAAATCAATCTTCTTGATTCATCCTTGAATGTGTTGTGTAGTGGACAGCGGATCTAGAGGGGAGGGGTGAATAGATCAGCCCCACTTTTCGCAATGCGGCCCTCTAAACAACTAGTTAAAATGAATTGCAGCGGAATAGAAACTAGCTTCCAAGAATGCTATGATTCACTTACCAAGATAAGCAAGATATATAATAATTCGATCCTAAGCATGCATCTAGAACGAATCAATCACACAAGCAAACCACACTAGACAGGATTTTTAAGGTGGTTCGGACTGAATCCTCAGCCCTACGTCCACCCCTCACCAAAACCCGGTGAGGCTTCACTTGTGCAGCGCACCAACCCGCAAATCAGAAACTACCGATTGCCTTCCTACTAACCAACGGTAGGGACGTCAACACCGCAGATCGGAAACACCTCCGATTGCCTTCCTACTAACCAACGGTAGGGATGAATCACAACTTCAATGTTTAACAATATTGAAAGGAAAACAAATGTGAATGAACTAAGACAAGAGATTGAGTTATGAGTAGAAATGAATTGGCCCTTGTATGAAATGTTGATCAGCAACAAGGATCCTCTTGGATTCAACTCAATCTTCTTGATTCACCCTTGATTGGATGAATGTTCTTCACGGACTACTGTTCACGTGAACAGTATCTCTTCCTTCAATTCTTCTCTCTTGATCTTCTCTTTGAACTTTTTTGAATGAATGAAGGAGATGATGAAGCTACCTTGAATCTTGATTACTTCTTTACCTTCTAGGAGTTTGAATGCTTGAAATATCACCTTGAATGAACTTGAAAGAACTTGAATGGATGAAGATGATTTCCCTTGATAGTGAGCTTCAATGGATCCCCTTGAGATGATGAAGAGGATGGAGGATGCAGCTTTCTCTTCTCTTGGCCTTGATCTTGATCCCCACTTGAAGAGCTTGAACACTTGAGGATGAAGACCTTCTTCACGGAGTACTGTTCACTGCTACAGTGCTCCGAATTCCTCTCCCTTGAACACACTCTAGCAGCCTCTCTTGTAACCCTCTTGAAGCCTTAGGTTTTCCATCCCCTCAAGTGTTGGTTTTATAACCCTTGAATGGTCCATAGATGCCCCCTAGACCAGATCCCCAAATCATGGAAGATTAGGTAAGATTTGATTAAACAAATCCATGGAAAGGGGCTAGCCACGAGGTGGATTTCGAGGTCAAACAAGGCTGCTTCGGGGCTGGCGGTCGACCTAAGGCTCCTGGCGGTCGACCGCCACTGAAACACATACAACCGGGCGATCCCTGGGAAAACCGATCGATCGCCACTGGCTGGCGGTCGACCGCCAGTTGCTAGACTTGCAGCTGGTTGGTCCCTGGCTGGGGCGGTCGACCGCCCCTGTGCTCGCGGTCGACCGCCAGCTGGGCAGAGCCCGGGTCACCCCGGTTCGGTCCGTTGGTCGCACCAGCTCCGTCGCTTGAGTCCGTTAGCCGCCCGTTCATGTCTGTGGCATCGACCTTGATTGTCTTGATCCCCGCGACCTGACCGCGCAGGTCGATCCGCGTGCGAGGGCGCAACATTGAGCTTTCATGTGCATATCTGTCATGAACAAAATATCACATATGTCAGTCATAAGAGCGTGGAAATTAACAATGACTAATAGTGTTAAGCCATTATCAAAACCAAGAATACACAAAACTCATATGACTATAGAATGATGCCGAATGACCCATGTGACCACAGAATGACTCAAATGACCTCAGGGACACAACAGAATGGATGAATGTTCTTCACGGAGTACTGTTCATGTGAACAGTAATTGTTCTTCCAATCCTCCTCTTTTGATCTTCTTTTTGAACTCTTTGAATGGATGAAGAAGTGAATAGATGCTACCTTGATCCTTGCTTCCTTTAATAGCTTGTAGGAGCTTGATTGCTTCAAAAATCACCTTGGATGAACTTGAAAGGATGAAGAAAATCACTTTGAGAAATGAGCTTCTTGGATCGCCTTGAAAGCTTTGCTTCTTCTCCTTTTTGGAAGTTGATTGAAGAGTAGAAGGTGATTGCTTCAGGATTGCTTCAGATCTTTACTTGAAACTCTTGAGTGGATGAAGAACTCATTCACGAACTACTGTTCATATGAATAGTACTTCGTCTCCTCTCTCTTGAAAACCCCTCTTGCAGCCACCCTTAATCCCAAAATGAAGCATTAGGGTTTTCCTCCACCAATGTGTTGGTTTTATAGACCTTGAATGGTCCTTGGACACCCCCCAGACCAGATCCACAAATCATGGGAAGTTAGGTAGGATTTGGTTAAATAAAACCATGGAAATGGGCTGGCCACGAGGTTGAATTCGAAGTCAAACATTGTTGGCTCGGGGCTGGCGGTCGACCTACATCTTCTGGCGGTCGACCTCTACTGAAACATCTGCAAACGGGCGGTCCCTGGTATTTTCGGTCGACCGCCACTGGCTGGCGGTCGACCGCTAGCACCTGTCCTGTAGAGTTTCAGTCCCTGGAATTTTAGGTCGACCGCTAGCTGCTGTAGGTCGACCGCTAGCTGGGAATTTTCCAGATTTCAACCGTTTCACATCCGTTTCAATCGTTTCACCTCCGTAAACCCATTCAACTTCGTGGCATTGGTTTCTTTGAATTTAGAACATGTTGAACCATGGATTTGAACCTTGATCATCTTGGATGAATGCTCGGTCCTTTGTGTAAGTTTTGCTTCATTGCTTGGGCCTTTTCTTTCTTGCTTGGCCTTGCTTGGACGTGTTCATTTCACGTTCATTTTGCCACCTCCATTCCATTCTTTGGTGGCATTCTGTTGAGCTTTCACAGTAGATATTTCCACTCCAATCAAATTGTACTTGGCATCATGCACTTGGCATCATGAGTGACTTTTGATCATCCTCCTGGGATGGCTTGCTCCTCTGGATTGATCTTGATTTGTGTGTTGCAAGCCATTATTGATCTGCAAGTGCACTTGGCATCATGAGTTTCCACGTTGCATCTTGAGTGATCTTGGTGCCTTTGGATCTATCTTGATTTCTGTGCGGCCAATTGGTTAAGCGTTACAAGCCATTCGTGATATGTTGAATTGGCAATATAATGACCTGAATTGTATGCAAATGGACTTTATCAAATGCATAGCAAAAGTAAAATGCATATCAAAGTGATTTTATCAAATGCATAGTAAATTGACTCTAAAGACATACATCATCAAAACACTAGAAATGAGTCATAGTTGAGTCATAGTTGGAATCACATGAAAACAATAGAACCAATCATTATATAAGTCATAGTTGGACATCATCAAAATAATAGAAACACTCACGTTCCATACATGCCCAACTTTAGCACAACATTCTCCCCAACAAGTAGAAGCTTTATCTTGTTCTAAGCTCTTAACAAAAATATTTTTCATTTGATTCCCATCAACCTTTTTCGCAACTGGACTGAAACCCAGTCCCTCTTTCTGGAAATTCACATTTACTCCAAACAACTTATTCATATTATTCTTTCCTTTTACAAATCTTGCCAAGGAGTTCTTTAGGTCTTCAATTTCAGAGTTAAGAGTCACAAAGTTAGCTTCGTATTTGTTTAGCTCGGATTCACACGCAATCAACTGCTATTGCAAAGCATTATTCAGGTTCTTCAGAGTTTCATTTTCTTGTTGAACCTTCATTTCATTGTAGTTCTCATTTTCCTTCACAACAGTTTTTCCCTTTTCAAATGATAGCCATCTTTCAGAGAAAACATTATTAAGAACCATTAGCTTTTTATTTTGGTCTTTAAGATACATGTTTTCTTCAATCAACTTATCTTGAAATTGATCATTCTCCTTCTTCTGAGCCAGCAAAGAATCATTTTCTTCTTTCAAGGAAGTGATTAAGTTTTTCTACATATTATCATCAGAATCTAAGTCTTCAATCAATTCCTTTAAGAATGCACATTCATTGCACGAACCCTCATTTCTAGTTGAATTATTTTTCAGGTTCTTATTCTCAGATTTTAATATGTCCAGCTCTCTCTTCAATTTCCTTTTCTCAGATTTAATTCTATCATACTTGATCAACAAATGTTCATTCAAAGCCACCAAATCTTCAAATGAAATGTTGACAATGTCAGAGTTTACCTGTGACGAAGTTTCTTTAATTTGGATCAGATCTTCATCTGAAGCCATGAGGCATCTCACTTCGTCCCGGCTCCTACTGGCTGCTAACATGTAGACCACTTCGGAGGCACTGCATCATTTGACTATGCAAGGAAATTTATCAGTATTTATCACCCTTTTGATTAGGTCCAGGGCCCTCTGATTCTCAGAGAGTTTTAGTATGTCTGAAGTTTTCCATAAGGATCTATCCTTTGGAACTTCATAAGGATTGTGTGTAATGATTATTCCCAGATCTGGATTAATCTGCATTACATGTTCCCTAAACTGATTGAGCCAGTTATAAAACCCTATACCCTCATATTTCGGGAGATCAAACATCGAAGACATCCTCAGATTAAATCACAGAACTAAATGCAGGACAAATCCAAGGTAAAGATAAGAAACACTGATCAAACCAAAACGCACCGAAACCGAATCCAGGAACAGATCTGCAGGTCGTGGGACCCTCTGTGCAGACAACCGCTCTGATACCAATTTATAGGATCTAGCAATGGTGTGCGAAGGATTCAGAGGGGGGGTGAATGAATCCCTCTATTAAAACTTTGACCGAATAAAAATAATTAATCCAGACACAAAGGCTTGATCAAAGCAAATCATTGTCTCGAATGACTGATGTGCAACGGTAACCTTGAAAGCCAAAAGAGTCTAATCGAGCCTAGACATGCATCTAACGATTCAAAAGAGGCAAGCAAACCACAAGGAACACAAGGAATTTTTAGATGGTTCAGTCTGCAGACCTACGTCCATCCCTCACTCCAAACCGAGTGAGGCTTCCTGCTGCCTGATAGCTTGAAACTACTGCGCAACATCGCTTGCGTCCGCTGAGCCTCACAGCTTGCTTACAAATGGCTGAGCAACACAACTTGCTATCCAGAGGATCCCTCCTCTGACCGTTGAGGATTACAGCTTAACCTCCGCTACCACACAGCTTGAACAAAGGATAAAAATGAGAAATAAGAACGATGAAAACAGCGACTAAAAGCTGACAAAGAAATCTGATGAATATCACTCACGCAGGAGCAAACTGGACTAGATTTGATCCAAGTACCAGTGGACAGAATGTCAGTGATTCTTCTCACGATATCACTCTTTCTCTATCTCTTTTTCCTTCTCTTGATCTCACAAGCTCTCTAACTCTTTCTCTTTCACTTGATCTCACAAACTCTCTATCTCTTTCTCCTTCTCTTCTGCTCTCTGGATCGGGCTGGCTGGTAATCTTTTCTGCCTTTTTCTCTCTGATTGTTATGTTCTCTTCAAACTTCAGAGAGGATTTTTATATGTGACTTCCATCTCGGAATCCCATGCTCACGCATTGGGCGTATGGAGGGAGAACTCCCGCCCAAACGCTTCTAGAAGGCTCTTACCCACGTGCCACCATCCGAGTGTTGTAGTCTACCACGTGGCAATCTTTTGGAGGACGATCTGCCTTGGATCACATGTCCCTCCTTGGAGATTGGAATCACTTGATTTTGGTTCTCCGGAGAGAAACTCTGTCAGAAAAGTAATAGACATTTAGTCAAACATTTAGCACAAGTTGCACCGACGTAACAAGAGAGTAAGCATAAACTGCACTGAGTAGGAGTGTGCAAGTCAACCATTGCACTGACTTATTACAAGGTGAACAGAGGATTGCACTGACATCAGAAATTGTAGCGGCATAAGTTGCACCGAGTTGATGTGATCAAAAGCGAGAAATGCACTGACTTATGAATACGCATGACACCATATGCACGGACCTTAGTGTCCAAACGTGCAACAGATATGCACCGACATGAATCCATAAGGCACAAAAGGAAGACTATGCACCGAGTCAGAAATGTCTAAAACATGCACTAACTCTAAAGTGTCTAGGACAAACAATGCACTGACCGTAAAGGGAAAGAGATGCAACTTGCACCGAGTACGGTCTAAGCATGCACCAAGTCACGATGTGCAGCCTAAGCAAAAACATACACCGAGATTCCTGAGAGAAATGCACAGACAAGAAAAATGTCTAAGACAAAACTTGCACCGAGTTGGATTTCCAGTCCAAGTAAGAGCTGCACCGAGATGCCAGATAGTGATGTGCAGAACAAAACTTGCACCGAGTCAAGATTTCCAGTCCAAGTAAGAACTTGCACCGAGATGTAGATATCCTATCCAATTGAAAACTTGCACCGAGATGGCGAAGAAGAATGCACTGACACTAAATGAAGAGACTAAACAATGCGTGTTGGTCAAGAATTGCACGGACCCAAATATTGCATCGGCCCCAAGAGGTGAGATGCAAAGGCAAGATATGCACGGACCTTGATGCGCATGATGCATTGAAATGCACTGACCCCTTTATGTATGAGACATATGTTGCACTGAGAGAGAAACTGGACGACAGTGTGTGTGCGTGAACAGAAACTTGCACCGAGGCAAGCACTTATGCGTGAAATGCAGAACTAAGCTAGACTTGCACCGAGCTAGATTTTTAGCAAGACAACGCATGCACTGACTATGATTTATTCTATGAAGTAACATGCACCAAATGGACCATACATAACAGATAGAGTTGAAGGATTTAAACACCTCAATCTAAATTTGATTCATAGAAAGTCATTATCAAAACTAGGGTTCCAACACCTCGAGTCGATCCATGCCAAAATCACATCAAAGTCCCAAAGCGGCAATGCATAAAGCCTGGCCGGCAAACTCCACCTTTCAACCCACACCAGAACCTCATCAAAACAATATGGAGTGATCATAAAATCACTCAAAGGCAACTCCACTACCAAATCACAAGGCAACTGGGTCACCGGTGCCTCGATACTCAGCATGAAATCCTCCGAAATAAATGAATGAGATGCGCCAGAATCAAACAAAACCCGAGCCCCACAACCTAAAATCTGAACGGTACCTTCCACGAGCTGCGACGCCACTGCCTCTACCCTGGTCATGTGTGTAATCTGGCCTCGAGCTCTCTGCCTGCCCCATTCACTCACTGACTTGGGTAATGGCGGATACTGCCTCTGCTGCTACTGTGGCCTCTGTTGCTGGGGATACTACTGCTGGGGAGGAAACTGCGACTACTGCTGCTGCCTCTGGGGACAGTCACGCGCCATATGCCCTGGCTAGTCACACCTGAAACAAATCACCGGCGCCGTGCACTACCTGCCTAGATGGGACTTGCCACACCAGGGACACGGTCCTCATGATCCACCCACTGATCCTTGATGCTGAAAAGGGACTGGCAGCTGTACACTGCCCGATGACGCCTGCCTTTGATCCTTGTGCTTCTTACAGAAACTCTTCTTGAGAAACTTCTTCACCTTCGAGCCAAAGGACATAGATCCTGTCACTGACGCCGCTTGTGTCGTGCTCTTGAACCACCCATCGCATGCTGAAAAGAGCCCTGCTGCTGGGTAGCCGACTGCTGGCTGTGGCCTGACAAGGACTGCCCCTGGCTAATCGGTCCCCGAGTCCTCTGCATATCCATCTCCAAGGATGCCGCTACACGAGAATCCGTCTCCAAATCAGTGACAGCATTCGCGATCAAATAGTGCCTCAGCTCTTGCCTCAAGCCCTGCACGAACTACGCGGTCTTCACATTCTCATACTCCATGATATGAGGTGCATAACGACCCAGCTCAACAAATCGGGCCCTGTACTGCAACACGGACATGTCGCCCTGGACCAGCTCCAAAAATTCACGCATCCGCTGCGTAGCAATAAACTCTGGGTAGTATGTACGCTCAAAAGCGCTGACAAAGTCACCCCACAGAATCTGCTCGAGGGGACGTGACTGAAAAGACATCTTCCACTCGGAAGACCACCACGCTCGAGCCGTACCCTATAACTGGTTATAGGCCAACATTACTCTATCCTCTACAGCACACCGAGCTGAACTGAACACCCGCTCCATCTCGTTGAGCCAATCACGAGCCACATAAGGGTCTGGCTGACCGCCATAGTAAGGAGGATGGAACTGCAAGAAATCCCTCACTGCTCTACCTAGCCCACCCCTGGTCGATGAGCCCTCACCAGCTTCTCCGTCGAACTGCTGCGACATAAGGTGGTACATGCCACGAAAGAAATCCTCAGCCCCCGGAAACCTCGCAGTATCCACTACCTCGATGGCCGCAAGTGGCACTCTACCCTACTCCTCTTGCTCCTACTGAACCTCCTGCTGGATCTCCTGACCTCCAGCCGACTGCCCCTGCTTAGAGCGAGTGCTCTGCCTTGGCGCCATGCTCGCTCCTGAAGCAAAAGTCAGAAAACACGGAAATGGCAAGGTTAATGAAAACACACGATGCCCGATGCCAGCGTCAACTGTCCATCATTGCTATGGACTAGTGGACCACTACAATTACTTATGATTCTCTATAATCCCACAACCGCTCTCTGATACCAGCTATAACGACCTGAGAATCTGATTACTGGGAAGACCTGATAACCCGAGACTCGCACCGCCATCCACGAGCCTGATGACTCGGAAGGGTTAGAAGGATGGTGTGGAGACTACACAAGTATCACAAATAATTACAGAAATTAAATAATTTATATGATTAAACAGGAAATAAATTAGCATTTTACATGATACATGGTCCATAAGATATAACAAAATAAACAACAATAGTCCACAACTAGTACAGAGATAAGAAAGAAAAGTACAACTACATGGGACATACCCCGGCTCTAACCTCTGGCATTAACGCTGGGCACCTGAACCACCCTGAGCCTCAGAGGCGCTCCCCTGAAGCCGCGCCTTTCCTGAAACACGGTGAAAACACGTAGGGAATGAGTCTCAAAACAAGACTCAGTAGGGATCACTCGGATCCTACCTCGCAAAATGGAAAACCACTACGCTAGTAGTAAGCGAGTACCTCAGAAGTGAAAAAAAGTCCTGCAACTATAAACACCGGTCTCACGGCACGAAAACCGACACACGCGCTACGGCGAGACAACCGAAACTCAATGGTCAACACGATCGAAAACCCGAAGGTCGAAGTCACAAAGACTGACTGATAGTCTGTTACTCCCGACTCGACAGGAGTACCTCCCACTAGAAGCATAGTCGATAGCGTCCCCTGACATCTTACACCGCACCGCAGGTGTCTGCCTGGCACGATAGCCCCCGGCGGAGGCAAGGACACCGTACAAGTAACCATAAAACAAGTGACAAGCTGGGGTCATGCCCTTCAACGTGGGTCCAACCTCCCCGAACCACGTGTTCACACACAGACCATGCGTCCCTGGTCTGGCCCTCTGACCGATTTTCCCCTCAGCCGGACTCTGGCTGCTAGATGCGGGGCTCGACGGAAACCAGTCTAAAATCATCCTTAGGGTAGCCTCTCCACCACTCCCTGGTGGGACCACTAAACGTGTAAGCAGGCTACGACTAGTGGAGGGTCACTGAAGGAGTAGACTCTCAAGTCAACAAAAAATAACATCCGAACCCGACGAAGTATGGGGACCGTCCCACATACCAACATCGTCGCACGGTGACCACGGTCAGAGAAGAAACGGGACTGCGAACCACCTGGTGTAGTCCAGAACCTGGCGATCCACCCTTGGTGCGCCACAGGCTCTGACAGTCTATCACTGGGCCGTCACAGCAGTCTGACGGTCCAACACAGGCGTGTCAGGCTCCCTTGTGCAAAACCGACTGTGACGTGCCAGTCCTAGTGCATCACAGTCTCTAACGCGCCTAGCCTGGTGCATTAGAAGACGAGTAGAAACCAACCGTGATGCACACCGCCTGGGGCATCACGGTCTCTCACGGACCAACGATGGTGAGTCAGAAAACGGGATAAAACTGGCTTGTGACGCACACCCCTCGGGGCGTCACAATGTCTAACGCTCCAACCTAGGTGCGTTAAAAGGTGGGGATGCGTCCTCTCTGATGCTCCCAACCCAGGGGCGTCACAAGGCTCTGACGCCCCACCCTGGGTGCGTCAGAGGCCTTGACCCCCAACGGTCAAACCACAATGGTCGGATGCCAACGGTCGGATCGTCACCTGACGGTCCAACCTAGGCGCGTCACATGCCCTGACGGTCTATCGTAGGACCGTCAGGCCCACGGACCACCCTATTGGCAAAACATGTCTTATGGCGCACCCTTCATGGGGCGTCACAGACTATGATGGTCCGTGGATGGGCCGTCACACCGTCCCGACGGTAAAACGGCGGGAAACACCCAAAAATGCCAACCACGCCCCCATACCTCCATAGGAGAGGGGGAAATCAAGGGGGAAGCCCCCTAGGGACCCCTAGCATGCATCTAAGTCATTAAAACGTCGAATCGCGGCCTAAAAACATAGATCGGGCGAACTCTCCCCAAATCATGGAAAACCCCAACCCGACATGGAAACCCATCTCTCGGCCTCCCCTCGGGCTAGAAACCACGGGAATGGAATGCGGGGAGCTAGGGAACGTCACCCTACCTCAATACCACTTCGAGGCACGCCGGATCATCCACAAACCGCAAAGAACGCTTTTAGAACCCTCGCTCCTTCACAATTCCCCACAAGCTTTACGCCGCCACGATCGCCTCGCCATCGCCCACGCCGTCACACCGTCGCCCCGCGCCGTCTGCAACTGGAGGGGGCGCCGCCGCGGTCGTCGTCTATCGAATGGGAGAGGAAAAGGGGCGCTCACAGTGGGGGAGGAAGAAGAAAGAGGAAGAAGAAGAAGAAAAGGTGGGGGAGAGAGAAAAAGGTGTGTGGGGGGGTATTTATAGAAAATCTGAAAATTCTAAAAAATATCAAAAAATCGAAAAACATGTTTCTGCGATCCTCGGAATGCACCGATTGCAATGGTACCACTCTTGCCTAGGTGAACGACCCGGTTCACCCGCAATGAGGTTTCGAAGGAATTACCGAAACCCGCATGCGAACATCAAAAAACACGCGTGGAAAAGTCATGGACACACTCCGGGCCTCCGAAACAACTCCGGATCGCGCCGATCCGAACACGAAAGATGTCCAAAATGAAATTTTGAACACAACAGAGCTGGACGCTCTGAGAAAGTAGATTCGAGATCTAAAAAAAAAGATCCAAAAGGTCCGAGATATTACACTGAGCATAGGGAACTGAAGTACAATCCCCTCAAGGTAAGAGTAGGATCCATTTCCTCGAGCCTGGATCAGAGCTCGAGAAGAGGGCAGTGTCCCCGCAGGCATACAAGAGGGATTATAAAACGTCAAGTAATCATCTCCCTCGAAAAAAAAGGACAAATCAAAGTTAAATGAAAAGCCTGGTCGTGTCCGTGCTTGATTCCAATGAAGGAAACCCCTCGAGAAAAAAAAGTCAAGTCATACAAAAGGGGTGACGAAGCACAAATGCTCGAGGCTTGGTCCGAAGCTGCCCGAAAGGGGAAAGTCAAGTGGGCCCCAGGTGGCTTGTCAGGTTAACGATTTTGTCAGTCCTCTCAGAAGGTTTGTCCCCCCGCACTCTTCCTTTTTCCCCGAAGATGAAAGCTAAATGGAGGTCCCGAAGGGTGAACCCCGCTAAGGCCTGCAATCTCGTTTCAAAAAAAAAACACACCTTTGGTTGTCCACTTTGAAAAGCAAAAGCTATCACCGTGAAGGAGTCTTGGTGTTTTTGGCAGGTCAAGATCTTTATCTACCATCTTGATGTCTTCTTATTCTAACCTTGGGCTTGGACCAATGCAAGCGCGTCACCTATGGGTGCGACGACTTTTGATTCCGAGTCAGCGATGCGCGGTTGACCGTTGGGGTTCCAGGGTGTTCCACTATATACCATCTAGAGTTGTGAGGAAATAGACCCAGGTCGGGTAAAACTTTTACCTCGAATGCTTTTTGGGTGTATCCCTGTGGTTGGAAGCAACTGGGAGCCTAAGCGTGGCATGATGACATTGTCATTAGGGTAAGTCTTAACTGGTGGGATTATCATTCGAGGAGTCTAGAGGCCCAAATCAACTTAGATGTGCGTTTAGGATACCTGGGAGGTTAGTAAGGAATCCCTGTCCTCATGTAGGTTAAGTGCTATATGGATGGTCACCCAGCATCAGTGACAAAAATACACCAAGTCTCAAAACCCAAAAACAAAAAAAAATAAACAACAAAAAACAACAAAAATAAAAAAAAAACAAAAAAAAGAGAGAAAGAACCAAAACAAAAAAATGAGAAAAAGGGAAAGAACAAAAAAAGGAGAATAAAAAAAATCATCATTTGCCTGCTCGCATCATGCGTATGATCACTTTTCAATTCTTGTTTGCATCTGCCTGCTTGCATGATTACATTACTCAAAGTCTATTCCTTTTACTTGCCTTAGTTGATTAAAGGCTTGGCCCCTTGACCCATTATCAAGGCTAGTTTTAGAATAATCACCCACTTATTGAGCAAGGGGCCAAGCCAGAATGAAAAGACTAACTTGTTTCTCTAGAGAAATGTGTGCAGGAGTTAGAAGAGCAAGAAAGAAGCAGTGAACAGCAAATTGAACCATCCCTTTTATCCTTTAAAAAAAACAAAAAAAGAATAAAAGAAAAGTGTACATTAAGTTCCTCCCTCTCTCCCAGCATCGCTTCTCTCACCACTCTCCGGGCGAGAAGCCCTAGAGGGTGTCGTCAAACCATACAGGGTGGTACCTCTGTCACCCTGCATTACCCTTTCTATCTCCACGCTCCGCCGCTGCTCTGCAGGAGTAGTGAAGAAACTGCTATCACGAAAGCCGTGCTCGCGTGCTCTTCGATAGCACTCTTTACCATCCCTCAGCCACTGTTCAGCAAGACCAAGGTTGGTCCGAAGTTCAAACAATTGGGCCTCCAAGGCCCTCTTCTCTTCCCTTTCGGCTGATCTCTCGGCCCTCTCTCTTTCTCTGTCCCTTTCTTTCTCTGCTCGTTCTCTCTCTCTCTCTGTCTTCCCTTTCCAACTGGAGGGTGATCCTCAACTCCATGGCATCCGAGGAAAGTTATCACCTGAACGGCGTCGCAATTCCTCCTCTAGCCCCGTTACCTTGGCCTCCCCTTGTGCTACATGAGCAAGCACCTCTTGCATCTCTTTGGTCTGCCATGACCGTCATCTCAGGAACATGGCAAGTCATGAACAAAGGGAATTCAATGGAGAAACCCTCACCTGCGCAGAAAGCTTTCTCTCTGCCTCCACGGCACGCTGTATGGCACAAGCAAGTTGCTCGTGGAGCAAATCAAGTTCCGAGGAAGGAATCCATAGACTAGAAGAGGCACCCTCAGCCCCCGCTACTGGTGGGGTTGCATCGAGTTGAGCGCGCTATGACGGCAAGAAGTGGCAATGAGTGGCTAAACACCAGGAACCTAGGGGTATAATTAGGAACATGCATTTGCATACACACTCACCAAGGCATGCAAAACTGTACGGGTGTCACCCAACTGTTCCTCTGTGTCCACCAAGCGAACTCGCAAGTTCTCTATCATGGTATCACAAGCATCCTACAGCCATGCCATAAGAGTTATCATTACCTTAAAAAAATAGAGAAAGTGGAGAGAATTGCATCCACCTCAACAAGTCCCCCAGGATGGAGTCGCTCCGCATACATTGCCCTATAGAGGCATAGGTAATCTTCATTGTCCCGTGCGTACGACTCCACATGCGTGCCACCCCGCTTCCAATCTTCATACTTTTTGGGGAAGCGCACCCGCCAATCAACATAGGTTACCAGCCCGCGTGTCTTCCTCCTGACGCAGGGTGGCGCGGTCATATCTACCCATTCCTAGGCAAGTCCTAGAGTCCTCATGACCAATCGTAACTGAAGTGACTCAATTTCATTCAGGCAGTGGACCCAAAGGTCCCGACCAAATTGGGCACGACCTGTGATGGCCATTGTTTAAAAAGGCAATGCCTCAAGCCACTAACGCTTAAGCCTCAAGGTGAGGCACTAGAAAAACACCTTGAGGCATACGTCTTATGCCTTTTACTTGAGGCTTACGCCTATTTTTGATTGAGGTGGTATGCCTCACCGCCTTCATTATCTCAAGGCATTTACTTAAGACTTGTGCATCACCCGAGAAAGTGGTGTAATGAGGTGTTATAGGATAGACCTAAGATTTATATTTTTTTTGTTATCCTTAAAACATAATTCAACACTTTTTTCTTGGTAGGTATTTTTTTTAACGGGGAGGGGATAATTGAGTTTGAACTCGAGCCCTCCCTCATATGGGGAAGGGTGACGTGCCAACCGTGCTAGGTAGGTAGTTCATAATTTAGTACTTTTGAAATAACAAGAATCTATCTTTGAGTTGATATAACATTAACACATGAAAATTAATATTATTTTTAATTTTTTTGATGGTTTTAAGATTATTTTCTTAGTCTATTAAGGCTTACGCCTCATTGTGCCTTAAGGCTTACGCTTGATAAGGCTTACAGAAAGCGCATCATAATCGCCTCAAGACCTTTTAAACTATGGTGATGACCCACGGCTGGTCGACATCGACCATGCCCGAGTAAGGCCTCCAGATCACCTTCGTTGGCATGCATATATCTCCTTAATCACTCAAAAAAAAAAAGAGAGACAAAAGAGGGGAGTCTTACCATCGTTGTAGGGAACTCTTGCAGCTCACGCCTTAATACCATTAGCTGGTAAGATAGAGAGGTTGTGTTCATGATAGGCTGCCATCACCGAGCTAGTGGCGCCACAGCCATACGCCACTGTCGAGCTCTCCCCATCGGAATGTAGTAATAACCCCATACCTGTGTCGCCGCATGTCATTGGCATTTCATGAAATAGATTAGTTGTATTAAAAAAAAATTTCCTGGAGAAACATTGTGAAGCCACTCACAGTCACCTCTCGATCTGTCCCTTGGGACAGACTTGTAAACAAATGCGCCAGCACGGTGGCTCCCCTGGCATATTGCCCTACCCTCTCTAGGTCCACTAAAAATTCTAGGAAGCGGCAATGGATGTTGTCTCCTTTGGAACCTAGCAGCAATTTTCCCAACAAGAAGAGGAGGAATCTCCTCAAGTCCATGTTTGACCTCTCCCAGCTACTAACATCCACGTAATACACAGCGCGAGACCCTCTTTCAGTTCTCTCCATGAATTCCTCCAAGGACTCGTTATCACGTTGACGAGTGTCAGTGAGCCCCAATACCTCCATGATGGACGCCTTGGCTACTGACCTATTCTTTTGGTCCTTTAGTTCCAAACCCAGAAGCTTCTGAGCCTCTTCGCGATAATCAGGGTAGGTGACCCCGGTCACCACCTCGCCATCCACTCTAAGGCCAGTGATTCGGGCCACATCTTCTAGGCTGGGTACCATGTGTCCCCAGGGCATCAGGAAGGCATGACTCTTTGGGTCCCATCTTTCGCGCAATGCTTGGATGTGGGCGAGGTCAAGCTTAATAGGTTCGATCTAGAGGAATGCCCCAAACCCCATTGCATCTAACCGGGCTTTCTGGAAGTCAGGCAGGCCTCGATAAGCAGACACCACCAATTCCCATGAGATGTGTGACCTCGTCATACTCTGTGGATTACACAAGAAGTGATAAAAGGGTGCATAAAAAAAATAAAAGAAAAGAAAGAAAGGGCTCGTGAAGAGCGAGAGAGAAGAATGGAAACGGCTCGTTTACAAGCTGCAATTGGGTCCTCTCACTAAGGTTCTCTTCAACATCGGAGAGTCTCCTAGAAGTACCACTGGATCTACTCCTCTTCGAGGAGCAGGAAGACTCGCCCTCCACCCTGAAACTAGACTCTCCCTCCATCTTAGAGAATGAGAAGCTCTTACTCCTTCCTGTCAACTTTTCACTCTTCTAACCAGTCTCCACTACTCCGTGCTTTCAAGTGGAGTGAGCCGGGGGAGTATTTATAGGATTGAAGGGATATGATCCAGATCTGTCATAGTTTCTCTCGCAATGGCCCTTGTAACGGAGCACCCATCTTTCACTTTCTTATGTTCACTCGAAGTAAACAAGGCCGAGGGGTGTAGCTGGTTTATTTGCATCCTACGCGTCCAGGTTCCCTGTGTTCATCATAGTTCAAATAAATTTGAGATGACGACATCTACATGGGGAAAGATGACTAGAGGACGGCGTCTTTGAATTTGGGAGTGGACTCATCCACAGAAAAGAGGACTAGAGGATGACGTCTTTGAATTTGGGTGTGGACTCGTCTACATGAAAAAGGACAATGGGGGTCGACATATTTGAATTTGGGAGTGGACTCATCCACAGGAAAGAGGATTGGATGATGACGTCTTTGAATTTGGGAGTGCACTCGTCTACATGGAAAAAGGACAGAAGGGGTCGACATCTTTGAATTTGGTGGCACGTCATTAAAGTTTGTTATAGATTCTCACAAAAGAAACACACAATGAATCTGAGACATGATCCGTTATCTCAGGGGAGTTCTGTTAAACACGTCACATGGGGACGGCATGAAAGAGAAGAGGTGTAGAGGAGAAGGAACGCATGAAGGGCAAACACGTCACATGAAAGCAAATCATTCCATTCATACGTCTATATAAACTGTCATGTTAACCATGAAAAGAGGGCGGGTGTATAAGCAACTCGCTAAATCTCGCCACCACCCTCCTGGTCATCTCTCTCCTCCCTCCTAAGGCGGAGGTCCCTGGGAGGTCTCATAGAGCTCTGCGACGCAGCAATTGCCTCATCATACAACGCGTTCCCACCCCCTCTTGTAGCGCTCCTCATCGACCTCCAGCCTCTCTCGCGACCCCGATGGCCACAAAGCTCTCGAACCCGAGGCCGTTGGTTGAGCTGCCCTCTGCTCTGCCGGTGGAGACTGCACCAACTCCAGGAGCTCCTCCACTGTAAGCTCCAACTCTCCTCCAATTGCAGTGACTCTAAGGGAGTGACGTGTCCGATCGCTGCTTCTCCCAGAGCTACATTGCCTAGGCCTCCAGTGCCCTCCTCTCATCCCAATCTTGATGCCCCTCCGTCCTCGTCTCTCTCTCCACTCTATCCCACTTTACCTCTCTCCTCGCCACCTGGAGAGAAACCTTCAGGTCTAGGACGTCTTAGGGCAACTCCTTATGCTGTAGTTGCTCCGATCATCTAGCTCCTGTCCGGCAACGGTCAGCTGTCGCCTAGCGTCCGCCATTGCAGACAAAAAAGAAAAAAAAAAGAAAAGAAAAGGGAGGGGGAGATTCAAAGAGTGTGCAATGGCATTAAGGCTTTGTGTTTATTTCGAAACAAGATACATTAGGGTTTGGGCACCACATGCCTCAATTTCCCTAGCTCAATTACATAAGCTTTCCATAGCTCCCGATCCTCGCTCACAGACACCATTGCCTTCCGTGGAATGCTTGCCTTCCACGAAGCTTTGATGGCCTTTACATCCTTTGCATCACCCTTCGTGCCCAGCTCCCTTTCCTTAATCAAAGGAAGGTCGAATGGCATAGGAAGAGAGTGCTGAGGAAGGCCGATTTGCAGGAAACACCGATGTGAGTTGTAAAGAACAAATTTGGTTGCACCGATAAGCTGGAGTTACGCATCAGGAGAAGATCTCGTGAGAAGCTCACGTGGAAGTAGACATGCTGGCACGCAAGTGAACATATTCCGCGCCAAGGTGTTGAACTGAGTACGCCAGTCTCTACGTGTCTTCATCTGGGGCATGCGATTAACCAAGTTCCCACTAAAGCCCAATACATCGGCCATATAAGAAAGGGGGCTTTGTTCGAAGATCCTGGAGGCAGTCTGTACCCCCTCGGGGTGATCAAATTTGAAATGGAGATTGATCCAGCAATTGAGGAGAAGCATGCACCCATAAGGAGGCCTACTCATGCTAGAAGCCGTGAGACCGCTGTAGAGGTTTGCAAGGATGACGGGCTCCACTCTCTAGCCCTCCCAAAATCCACAAATCGCACCAAGCTGATCTTCTTCCACAATGTTGTCAGTGTGCGGGAATAGGAGAGCCCCCACCAAATAGATCGTGAACCTCTTCATGAGGGCTTCCATTTGATCATCGCCCGTTGACTCTTCCAGAGCACTTATAGTCCATTCTGCAAGCTTCTGTAAGTTGATGCCCTTTTGAGTTTGGACGACCTTGATGGCTCTAGATGGCATAAAACTTCCAAGGATGTCCTCGGAGGTTACCTTCCTTGGCATGGGCAAGATCTTTATCTTGCCGTCCTTCTTAAACCTTTTCAAATCAAGCAGAAGTTCTGAAGGACTGTCGCTTCAAAAGTAGGAAAGATGAAGGTGTGAGCTTGAGGGTGCCAAACCTCTGTTAATGCACCCATGGTTCCCCAGTCCATATAATTCTGATCATAATGTTTGGCATGGATAACCAGCCCTTGAAGGTGCCACTTTAAAATAACAGCCCTCATGCCAATGGTTATGTTAGAGGTGAGCTTTGACAGCCAGGGTAGCTTTGAGAATTTCCTCCGGCCCGGAAAGAGAGGATACGGCTGGAAGGAAAGAAAAGAAAAGAATGAAGAAGCGAGAGATAATTTGTGCAGGAAAACTAGGAGAAAGAGCCAACTTACCATCCGTGAACGAATCCTCTCGCTCAAATGGCCTTCGATGTCGGTTAACTTCTTGAAGCCATGGCTGAACCTGCCCCTCTTGGCAGGGCGGGAAGGTTCAACTTCCATATCCAAAGGCGAGGATCTCTCCCCTTCCATATCAAAAGAGTTCAACTCACCGAAACCACCCTGTGATGACCTATTGCTAGAAGTAGGGGGATACTTATAGGAAGGAAGGGGTAAAAAAGTAAATGTGGAACATTGATGATGAGTTACCGTTGTGGACTTTAACCAGAGGAATCTTGTTTCGTTTGTGCTGTGTTTTCTCCGACTTCTGTGAATCACCTTGGTGTGCGGATCTCCTTTTACAGTGGGATGTGATGCCGTTTCTTACGAAATAATTATGTGCTAGTCGTTGAGTGCAGTAAAAATAAAAAACAAAAAAAAAATAAAATAAAACAAAAATAAAACAAAAACAAAACAAAAATAAAAACAAAATAAAAAAGCAAAGCAAAACAAAATAAAAAAAATAAAAAATAGAACAAAACAAAAACAACAAACAAAACAAAAAAATGGGATATCATTGTCCCGCCTCTGGTCACCTCGGTGATTTACCCCGCTATGCCATGCATATGCATTCATGTAGGACTTTGATATCATTGTGGACGATCATTCACTTAACTCAACTGTGAGAGCCGCTATGATTAAATTCTTGACTAATATGAGACATTCTATTCTGAGTTGAGTACTCAGTTTCCTTGAGACTACCCTGAGATATTTTTCTGGAAGAGACCCTTGTTTGGATTTATCATCAATTATTCCTTTTTCTTTTGCTTCATTTGGACCCACCTTGGCCACAACACTTTCACATTAGCTGGTAACCGCTCCCTAATGGTGAAACCTGCAGGTCTACGACTCATGTACTTCCGCACAGAGAAGTTGATCCCCTTTTTTTTTGTTCGTGCCCGAGTGCACATTGTCTCCTTCCTTATTTTCATCCAAACAATCGTTGATCTCAGAAAACCCTCTTCGGGGTTGTTTTGTTGAAACTCTAGAAAGATTCCAATCACGTAATGTTGAGAGTGTGTCTCATCACACCTTGTCATCTAATTTTTAGTCCATTCCCACTCCATTCTATTGCACTTCCGTTCTATTCCGCTCTATGTCATTCCCCTGCAAAGCAGACGCCAAGACGGGGCAGCTGTAGACATGCCATTTTTGACATTACTGTGAGTAGATCTCGTATTACACTATGACGCCCCAAAGTGGCTCTCCCAGTTGAGTTATTTGAGTTATTTCTTATTTTTTCAGATATTTTCCCCATTCTTAGAATTCATTATGTGTTAAAAGTCTTAGCCATGAACTCACTTGTTAAATTTTTTATGTTGGGGGGGGGGAGGGCAAGAATAATTTATTTTCTTCTTTCTATCTTTACATATATTTTCTAAAAAGGGGGGGGGAGAAAAGAAAAGAAACAAAAAAATAATAAAAATAAAATAAAAGGGGGTTAATGGGCTTATATATATATAATAAAACAAAATAATAATAAATATTAACCTCTATTTTTATGTATATATATATATAAAACAAACAAACAAAAATAATAATAAATATTAACTTCTCTCTTAACTCCTCCCTCTTCCCCGGATCTGGTCCCCTCTCTCCTTTAACACACCACCTCCTCATCATTTAACACCCCCTCTCTCTCTTTATTTCTTTGGCCCACCTTTACACACTGCCCGGGTGGCAGAACCATTCACTCTCTTTCCCATCTACTCTCTTCTCTTCACACTTACGGTAGAGAGTTCCCTCCCGCTCTCATTCCCTTCTCTCACCACCTCCCACCATCGCAAACCATTTCCCCCCCTCTCACTCTCTCCACTACATTCCCACTTCACATGCCCCCTCTCAACTCATACTTCCTCATGCAACTCTCTCTCTTCATCACTCTCTCCCACGTAAACATCACCCGCTCTCCCTCTCACGACGTCGTCGGCGGCCTCCCTCCCTCTACAGACCACCTCCGGCGGCCATCCTCTCCCCTCTCCCCCTTCTTTCTCCACAGCCCCAACTCTCCACTCCACAGCAACCTCATTCTCACGCAACCCCCTCCCTGCTCTCTTTCTCTCTCTCACCACGGCACTACTACCGTTGCCTCCTCACTGGCCACACCACCTCGCCACCAGCCACACCCCTTCGTCGTTGAGCCCCCCATCATCGTCCCCTTTCCCACCGTCGGTCATCCCCCACCGCTGCTGCCGATCTGGCAGCCTCCCCATGCCACTCTTTCCCTCTGCCCATGCACCATTCCCTCGTCTGCACCCTCCCTTTCACCACACTCCTCGCCGATGAGCCTCCCCTCTCCCCATCACATTCTCCCCACCTCCACACCGGCCAACCGTCGCCACCTCCCATCTCCCCCTCTCTCTAACCCCTCCATCGCCAACTTCTCCCCCTCTCTCTGCTAACTCTCATCGCAAGGCCCTCTCTCCCTGGCCTCCCAACTGTCGACCTCTCCCATCTCCTCTCCCCCTCTCCACCACATGCATGCAAGACCCATCCCTCCCTACGTTCTCTCTCTCTATGTAACCCACCCGACACCTCCTCCTGCACCGTGAACCCCCCGTCGCACACTCCCCCTCCGCCTTGACACCACCTTCGCGCCACCACCCTCTCTCTCCCTAACTACACCCTCGCCAGCGAGGCCACCCTCTCCCTCTGCTCTCTCCCTCTCTCTCTCTCACTCGCGGCCGCACCACCCTCCCTGGGTCTCACCATCTCTCCTCTCCCTCTCTCCTAAACCCGGGAAGACCTCCCATATCTCACTCCGACTCCTCACTCTCCCCTCCTCCCAACACACACATAACCTCAGCCCCTCCCCTCCCTCTCACTCACCACCGGCGCCGTCGCCTTCAACCTGCCACTGCCATCCCTCTCCCACCCATGGTTTTCTCTCTCCCTCTCTTCACACTGCACTTCTCTCTCCCTTCACTGCATGCCCCTCCTCTACCGACCATGCCCTCGGTTGCCGACGTCCTCTCCCTCTCTCTCTGACACCCCCGCAGACCTGTAATCATCTCCCACAGCAGCTCTCTCTGCTACCCACCCCCGCGACAGGCCCCCCTCACACCCTCTCATCTGCCACGGTAGCTCTCTCTGATACTCACACCTACGACAACGCCCCCCCTCTCTCTCCGGTGGCCTCTCCTCCCATCTCCCTTCACCTCCACCACAATTACCACTGCGATCCTGTCCGCCTCTCACCCTAGGTCTCTCTCTCATTCTCTCTCTCCCTCTTTCTCTCTAACTCGCCACGACCGCTCTCTCCCTCTCCCTTTGTCTCTCACCATTGGCCACGATCGCAGCTCTCCCCATCTCTTCGCACACGACAGAGCTCCCTCCCTAACTCCCTCACTTCCCCTCACCACTGCCGGTCGCTCCCCCTCTCACTTCACCTCGCCACCCCCCCTCTCCTCTTCACCTAGACCTCCCCCTCCTTCTCCCTCTGACAATCATACCTCCACCGTCTCTACACCAATATGTAGAACCCCCACCCCTTTGTCGCGGCTCCATCTCCCGCACCTCTCACACTCACGGCCTCACCCACATCGCGGCACCCGCTCCCTCTCTCTCCATTGCACCGCATCGATCTCCCACTCTCCACCACGGTGACCATTCTCACCTCTGATAACCCACTGTGACCCTTCTCTCACCTCTGTTGACACCCGTTTTTAGCCCGCAAGTTGCATCATTTCTCTCATTCATCAATTTGATGTCCTGAATTATCCATTATTTTGGAGCCTTCCTTGGATGAATTTCGAGCACAATTTTATCATTCCCTAGCCTTTGGACTTCGGAGATCATGATTTCTTAGAGCCATGGAGCTTATCTTATCAACTTCCGGCTTGCAAGTCAGCTTACTTCCCATTTAGGCTAGCTTCCATCAAGCATTCGGCTCTCTTTTCACTGCGCAATCCTAAAAATGGTTCTTTTTCCTCCCCTTCTGTTCTTCTATTAAAACTGTGTCCTTCACCAAAGTTGTTTGTCTTTCAAAGATCTAAAATTTCTTCTTCTATGCCATTGGCCAGTTCTCCACCGATTTCACGTTATTCATATTTTTCCGGCGTGATGTGCTATTCACCTACGTCCCAGAATTCTTTCTCTCTGTTCTTGCCTCATTTTCTCCATCTTCTGATCATTTTCTCATCTTTCTCTCTTCATGAAGGTTGTTCATCTTTTAGTTATATACAAGTTCTTCTTCTACCACTTTTGCTAGTTTTGCACCGTTTGAGAGATACACTCCAATTTCCAAAGTCGCACGTAGTCTGCCCAAAATATTCCTCCAGCCGCCAAGCGGTCTATTGGTAGACCGCTAGGGCCCAAGAAGTGATGGGAATCAACGCCGAGCATGTACATTTTATTTTGCATTTATGTCCGTTAGTTTATTTGTATATCCATGGGAAAGTAAATGTGTAATTGTACGGCTTTGTAAGCCAATGCGTCATTCCCACAGATTATGTGAGTTTCTATGTAATTTGTCAGTAGGACCAGCAAGGGGGCCCTCAGCCCTTTCCCATTGGTCCATGTCATCCATGTGGGGCTGGTCAACCATCCTAGGTGGCCATCTAGAAGGTTGGAATGTCAATTGATCACATGGGAGACAAGTGGTTAAATTAGTCAAAGGTGGGTTACCTACCTTCACCTACCCATTCAACCCCTTACCTTAGTCAAGGGGGCGTCCCATTCCACTTGCTATATTTTAATATTTTTATGTGTTGTTCACACTTAATCCCAGCCCTTTATCCCCCATCCCTAGATCCAAGGGTGTACATTTGATTAGATACATAGCATATAAAAGGTTGTATTTTCCATTTGTTAGCATTAATGAAGAAAGCAAATTATGATTGCCAAGAAGGCTTCTTGCGCCCCCTTCTTCTCTCCCTGGTGTTCATCTCCTCCAACCCCAAATTCTAGAGTGGTTCTATCTTCAATCCCCTCCCCTCTATCTCCGGTGATCATCTGTGCCGCCGCCGCCGTCGTTCGTGCCGCCTTCGAGCCGCCGCGGAGCCATCTTCAAGGTTATGTCCTACTGGACAGAGGTGTAGTCCACGAATTCCTGCTCTCCACCACGTGAAGATCTCAAGCTAAAATTTTTAGGGTGTGTTCTTACCTTAAATCCCCACCTCCACCTAAATTTTCACGTCCACATTCCTTCATTTAGTATTTTTCCATTTTCGTTCATGTTTCTCTCCCAGATCTGTCTTATCTCTATCTACATTGACAGCAGCCCTATGTTTCCCACCTCTGACCATCTTTTTTATTTTTCTAAACCCTCCCAATTTTACTAAGAGTTCTGTCCACCGTCCCCTCACTCCATGAATTTTCTTAATTTTTGATCAGCCTTTCCCCTATTTTATAAAAATCGTGTTCTACCTCAGCTACAGTACTGTCAGCCAATTTCCAGATCTGACCACCTTCCAATACAGAAATCATATCAATTTGTAGCCACCTCCAATCAATCCACAAAAAATATTGACATCTTTCTTGTTCAAAATCCTATAACTTTTGTGAAGAGCTCAGGAGCTGCATCAGACATCTACCTCACGGTCAACGGCAGTTCTCAGACAACTTCCCTGCAGATCTGAGAGTTCGGCTACTATACAACAGGAACTCAAAAATTCAATAAAGCCCAGATCCGTGTAGATCTAGGTCCGATCTCCAAGCCTAGATTGAAGTACTTCAAGAGAACTTTCCAACGGTGCCAGTTTCGTGTCGATCCGGCATCGGGGCTGATCGCAGCGTCCGTTCTCGCCGGAGCGCGCGTGGAAAACAGAACCGGCAGATCCGTGGCCGGTTATTCCGATCGGTGCCGAACGAAGCCGCCCGACCTCCGGTCGACGTTCCAGCGTGCCGCCAACCTAGGGAACACTTCCCCAAATGTCCCCACCACAGTGGTGCCACCGAGCCCCACATGACCTCTCTGGACAGCACATGGGCCCCACAGTCACAAGTTCGGGTGCTGCCGAAGTGGCGCGAGAAGCCGCCCGTCAACCCGAATTCGGTCCTCCCAGACCCATTTGTGTAGCCCGTTACCTCCCTACGTGGAGGGGGCAGTGATTCATTGCTGTAACAATTGTGTAATATTTTTTCCGAGAGTACGAGTTTCGACCGGGTCCATCTTCCCCACGCCGAGCGCGTGGAGGTATCGTATTCGCTCCTTGCTTGGCATTTCACTTATTTCCATATATGCTTTATATGCCACTGCTAGAGAGCATGTGTAGGGATATCTAGCTCGCTGTTTATTGCTTATTACCGCTGCTGCGAGAGAGTGCGAGACCGTCCCGTGACCTGATCCGGGCACAAGTGAGAGCCGACCACCCTAGCTCACTGCCGGTTTCTCAACCGCGCACGTCCAACGCTTCCCTCGTTAAGGGGCAATCACGAGCTTGTCGTGTCCGTGGTCTCGTCCCGCATCAATTTGGTATCAGAGCGAGTTGAGTCTAGGGTGTCAAAAAAAGTGTCATTTACGTCTAGTCATTAGTCATTATCTAAGTCGTGTTTAGGGTCATCATTATTTTAAAATAAAAAAATGTGTCTTTTGCATTTACATCCCTTTACTCGGTATAACAAAATATGTTGTCCGAACGTTAGGCTACGCCTATCAGGAAGGCCGCACACTTGCGCGAGTGACCTTCGGGTCGATTATCTCTGCCACGTACCGGATATTGGTTTAGGTCTAGGTGCATCATATTAGTGTGCATGCATTCTAACTTTGCATTACTTAAGGTCGTGTCTAGTGTCTTGTCCAAATGGCCTTGCATATCTATTCCTAGGGATCCATTCCCGTATTTTGGCAACTATGGCCAACCCATGTCGACCCGTCCAAGGTGATAGGTCCGTGTCCGAGTACATTCGGGCATATCATACGTATTGGTTGGAACATGGCTTGGGAGAGGAGAGCAACACGGCCGCATTTCAGTTCCAGAGAGGTTTGCACCTTCACCTCCAGTTGGAATGTCTTATCTGCAATGCATTCTCTCTAGCGGAATCCTATACGGTCGCTCTATTGGTCAAACCATTTGAGTCACACTTTTCTCGGTATGGTGGCTTTCGACAAGCATCCACCTCCCAGCCGCCTACACCATGGCCTTCACCACTCGAGAGAGTTCCAATGTCATCCCTCTCTATTTCAACATTTGATTCGGAATCCTCTCATTTAGAACCACCAAGGCCCGAGCCACCCGTATTTCTAACGGGTACGCTTTTCATAACTGAGCTGCTTCTTCGTTGGCTCAAGGATGGCTTGGTCCCACCTCCCTTCCCATCCATGGACCCCATCCTATTTCTAGTGCCCGTCAACTCCTACCACACAACTTTTCGGTCTAGTCACCATGTCGATACTTTAGATGACCTTATTATGGGATTAGTTTCACAATGGAAGTTGACGCATCTTTTGGCCCGAGGCTTTGACCAACCCGCTAGTCTTAGCTTCACCCATCCGGCCTTAGGATCCATTACCTCTGTGTGCACCGTGGGGTGTGTCACCACGGAGATTCTTCTACTCCTCCCGATGCCGGCCGAGTCTGACTTCGTTCCTTTTTGCCCAAGGGAGGAATCCTATTTTCTACACATGTCCGTCGTCCCACCGATCATAATGTATGGCGGTGATTATGAATTCCAAACTTGGGACCATGTCATGTTGGAACCCACTTCATAGGGTCACACCTTCTTCGACCCTTTTGACCCCTTCACTAGTGAACCTCTCGAGTTTTCATACTCACTACCCTTCTCTCGCGGAGTTCACTATCCCACCTTTTCTACTCGGGCCAAGCAAACTCCACATAGCCATAGGTCCGAACCTTCGTCTGGGGGTAATGAAAACTTTGGTTTCCCCGATCAATCTAAACCACCCACACCTCCCGGACTTCCACATCCAAGCCCAATATCCATAATTGGTGCATTGTCGGGTGTCTAGGAGTTCTCCATGACGTCAACCATCGGTTACGTCAAATGCATGCATGGCATACATTCGGGTGTCCTGGTCCGCCGTCACCCATGTACGGGTCGGACTAACCATAGATTTGTCTAGAGTCATGCATGAGTCGGTTTCTTATTTGTGTGGTTTGTTTGCATGGTTTGTGTGTTGTTTGCTTGTCTGCATGTGTCTTGTGCAAGCTCTTTGTCGTTCTCTTATGAGTAAGAGGCGATTGGACTCACTCGATGAGTATGGGATCGGTTCTAGCACTATACCCGGATCAGTCACCTACAGGGACCCAGCGGTGATTCCTAGTGAGTCTTCGAGCCGCCTCCTCCCATTTTGAGAGTGCCCCACCCGGAGTGTCCACCTTTAGCCCATAGCAGTTCGTGCATATCGAGTATATATGGAATGAGCAGGTGACGATCACTTGGAGTTGAGCATACCCGCGCTACTTGGCACAGTGACGTATCCGCCGGAGTACCCGAGCACCCATACCCCTACTCAACGGGGTCGAGTTCCTCCCACCCGGGGAGAGTTGATGGGAATCAATGCCGAGCATGTACATTTTATTTTATATTTATGTCCTTTAGTTTATTTGTATATCCATGGAAAATTATATGCGTAATTGTACGGCTTTGTAAGGCAATGCGTCATTCCCACGGATTATGTGGGTTTCTATGTAATTTGTCAGTATGACCAGTAAGGGGGCCCTCATCCCTTTCCCATTTGTCCATTTCATCCATGTGGGGTTGGTCAACCATCCTAGGTGGCCATCTAGAAGGTTGGAATGCCAATTGACCACATGGGAGACAAGTGGCTAAATTAGTTCAAGGTGGGTTACCTACCTTCACCTACACATTCAACCCCTTACCCTAGTCAAGGGGGCGCCCCATTCCACTTGCTATATTTTAATTTTTGTGTGTGTTGCTCACACTTAATCCCAGCCCTTCATCCCCCATCCCTAGATCCAAGGGTGTACATTTGATTAGATACATAGCATATAAAAGGTTGTATTTTCCATTTGTTAGCATTAATGAAGAAAGAAAATTATGATTGCCAAGAAGGCTTCTTGCGCCCCCTTCCTCTCTCCCTAGTGTTCATCTCCTCCAACCCCAAATTCTAGAGTGATTCTATCTTCAATCCCCTCCCCTCTATCTCCGGTGATCATCTGTGCCGCCGCCGCCACCGTTCGTGCCGCCGCGGAGCCATCTTCAAGGTTTTATCCTGCTAGACAGAGGTGTAGTCCATGAATTCCCGCTCTCCACCACATGAAGATCTCAAGCTGAAATTTTGAGGGTGTGTTCTTACCTTGAATCCCAACCTCCACCTAAACTTTCACGTCCAAATTCTTTCATTTAGTATTTTTCCATTTTTGTTCATCTTTCACTCCCAGATCTGTCTTGTCTCTGTCTACAGTGATAGCAGCTCTGAGTTTCCCATCTCCGACCACCATTTTGATTTTTCCAAACCCTCCCAATTTTACTGGGAGTTCTATCCATCAACCCCTCACTCCATGAAGTTTCTTCATTTTTGATCAGCCTTTCCCCTATTTTATAAAAATCATGTTCTACCGCAGCTACAGTACTGTCAGCCAATTTCTAGATCCGACCACTTTCCAGTACAAAAATCATATCAATTCGTAGACACTTCCAATCAGTCAACAAAAAATATTTCCATCTTCCCTGTTCAAAATCCTATAAATTTTGTGAAGAGCTCAGGAGCTGAATCAGACATCTACCTTGCGGTCAATGGCCGTTCTCAGATAACTAACCTGTAGATCTGAGAGTTCGGCTACTGTATAATAGGAACTCAAAAATTCAATAAAGTCAAGATCCGTGCAGATCCAGGTTTGATATTTAGGCCTATATTGAAGTACTTTGAGAGAGCTTTCCAACGGCGCCAGTTTTGTGTCGATCTGACATCGGGGCTGATCTCAGCGTCCGTTCTCGCCGGAGCGCGCGCCAGAAAATAGAACCGACAGATCTGTGGCCGGTTATTTCGACCGGTGCCGAACGAAGCCGCCCGGCCTCCGGTCGACGTTCCAGCATGCCGCCAGCCCAGGGAACGCTTCCCCAAGTGTCCCCACCACAGTGGTGCCACCGAGCCCCACACGGACCCTCCGGACAGCACGTGGGCTCCACAGTCACAAGTTCGGGTGCTGCCAAAGAGGCGCGAGAAGCCACCCGTCAACCCGAATTCGGTCCTCCCGGACCCATTTGTGTAGCCCGTTACCTCCCTGCATGGAGTGGGCAGTGATTCATTGCTGTAACAATTGTGTAATATTTGTTCCGGGAGTACGAGTTTTGGCCGGGTCCGTCTTCCCCACGCCGAGCGCGTGGAGGTATCGTATTCGCTCCTTGCTTGGCATTTCACTTATTTCCATATATACTTTATATGCCGCTTGTAACGCCCGATAATTTTGAAATAAGAATAAATACATTTAGGAAGAAAACCTATACATAATACATATTCTTACAAATAAAATTATTCAAATAAATAAATGTCCAAATGATATTCCTTCGGGGATGGAAGTAAAGGGTTTATTCGGATCGAACCTGCCTCTGATACCCAGGACAAGGATTTATAAAAATAAAAGAAATTATGAGCAATAAAATCTCTATATGAAAGATTACTAAGATCTTAACGTATGTTAGAACCAACCACACAAAATTAATGAGGTATAGAACATTAGTAGAAAATCTGATAGCCGTATGAGCCTTATGTATGCATATACGGATATACATACAAATTGTTAATAGATATAAGCCGTGTGTCACGCCCCGAGCGCGGAAGATACTCGGATATGCGCGATGAGTTTATATCAATCATGTCAATCAGAGTAGTAGTGTATTCGACACCAAGACAGAGACGCACAAAAGTAAAGATAACCCAATCCTTTTTATTAATAGGCTATTGCAAATCCAATACTCTGTTCAAAGAAAAGAAAAGTACATATTGACTCAAAAAAAATATGAAAAGACTAGACGACTCTTGGAAAAGCTCTAGCTTGGTCACTCTTGGCTCTCCCCTTCAGATTGTATTCCCTCGTCATCGGACTTACCTGAAAAGTACAAGGGGAAACACGGAGTGAGCGAACGCTCAGTAGGAAATTATATCTCAAGCACTAGCAAGGGGTTTAAGTAATTACATTTTTCATGAATGCAATATAGCTATGCATGCTTGCATAAAACGACAAGATAGAGAGAATGTAATATCAAGAGAACAAGATGAACTAGTCATGAACTTTCAACAAGATAACAAGATATTCAAGATATTCAAGCAAGTACGTTTAACAAGTCATGTCAAGAATTGGCTATCACGTTTCAAGCAAGCCTTTTTCGGGTCACGCAAGTCACGTCATGTCAAGTACGAGTCAAGTACAAGATGATGTGAAACGAGATTGGGAGGGGATGGCCTTCATCAACCTTCTCTCCATAGTCGCGCTATAGGAACATGGCGCCTTCATGAAGATCGCGCTAGGACGATACAGCGCGTTCTCAGACAGTCGCCGGACGAAGAAGTTGGACTTAGGGGCGCTCGTGGATGACTTCGGGGGAGTGATTCACGAGGGGAGGGCACATAGGAGGGTGGATATGACACAGGGGGGGATCTTAAACAACACATGGGGGCCCTAAACATCGATTAAACTAACCTATTGCTACCTAGGATAACTTGGTGAAGGTGGAAGCGGGGGTGGGCGACGAGGGAGAAAGGGGCGTGGTAGGGCGTGCTAGGACCATGAGGGGGCTTGGCTGGGGCCTCTCACCCTGTCATCGCAGGACCGGTGCAACCGAGCATCCTCTTGATCACAGCAGCGTCGTTGGCGATGGTGGAGGGCGGTGTTCGTTGGTGGAGGAAGAACGAAGCCCCGGATGGGGCCTCACACCCGATCTTCGCAGGACCGGTGCATCCAGAATCTCGGACGTCCCCCAGAGAAGGTGAATGGTAAAGGATCAGAAGAAGGAGAATGGGCATCGCACCCGAAGAGGGGGGGGAGGGGAAGGGGGCTCCAAAGATTGGGATGATAGCCATTGCTATACTCACAAACTCTTTCAAATATTCATTTTTTCATTCTATTCTATTACTTAATCAAACGAGATGGAGTACATATATAGGGGGGAAGGGGAAGCCTAAACGACACTAAAACATCAATTACAACAGTGGGAAACAGCGAACATTGAAGTCATTGAGAGTTCCAAGTGCTGGGTAGTTGGGGCGTCTGCAGTTGACCGTCTGCCTGAGAACGCGCTAGGGAAACATAGCGCCTTCTTCAGGTCGCGCTACCCAAAGGTAGCGCGTTAATCTCCAGCCCATCAGCTTCATCGACCGGCTTTGGCGGCAGCTAGCTTGATTTCCATCAAACCCCTCCACTTTGGAAGGTTCGTCCTCGAACCTAGAAGCTCAAGAACCTAGTCTGTGATAATAGGCTGGTTCCCTAAGCTCTGATACCATTTGATGTGAAACGAGATTGGGAGGGGATGGCCTTCATCAACCTTCTGTCCATAGTCGCGCTATAGGAACATGGCGCCTTCATGAAGATCGCGCTAGGACGATACAGCGCGTTCTCAGACAGTCGCCGGACGAAGAAGTTGGACTTAGGGCCGCTCGTGGATGACTTCGGGGGAGTGATTCACGAGGGGAGGGCACATAGGAGGGTGGATATGACACGGGGGGGATCTTAAACAACACATGGGGGCCCTAAACATCGATTAAACTAACCTATTGCTAGCTAGGATAACTTGGTGAAGGTGGAAGCGGGGGTGGGCGACGAGGGAGAAAGGGGCGTGGCAGGGCGTGCTAGGACCATGAGGGGGCTTGGCTGGGGCCTCTCACCCGGTCATTGCAGGACCGGTGCAACCGAGCATCCTCTTGATCACAGCAGCGTCGTTGGCGATGGTGGAGGGCGGTGTTCGTTGGTGGAGGAAGAACGAAGCCCCGGATGGGGCCTCACACCCGATCTTCGCAGGACCGGTGCATCCAGAATCTCGGACGTCCTCCAGAGAAGGTGAATGGTAGAGGATCAGAAGAAGGAGAATGGGCATCGCACCCGAAGAGGGGGGGGGGAGGGGAAGGGGGCTCCAAAGATTGGGGTGATAGCCATTGCTATACTCACAAACTCTTTCAAATATTCATTTCTTCATTCTATTACTTAATCAAACGAGATGGAGTACATATATAGGGGGGGAAGGGGAAGCCTAAACGACACTAAAACATCAATTACAACAGTGGGAAACAGCGAACATTGAAGTCATTGAGAGTTCCAAGTGCTGGGTAGTTGGGGCGTCTGCAGTTGACCGTCTTTAGTTGGTGAGAAGAGTAAGCTATGACCCTTCCTTGTTGCATCAGAACACATCCGAGGCCAATGCCAGAAGCATCAGTGTATACCTCGAATTTCTCTCCTTCTATTGGTAGAGCTAAGACCGGAGCTGTAGTCAGATGATCCTTGAGAGTTTGGAAGCTTCTTTCACATTCCTCACTCCATTCATAACGGATCTCCTTACGAGTCAACCTTGTGAGTGGCACGGTGATTTTTGAGAAGTCCTTGATGAATCGCCTGTAATAGCCTGCAAGACCTAAGAAACTTCTGATCTCGCTAGCATTGGTTGGTCTTTCCCAGTTTCTAACAGCTTCGACCTTTGATGGATCAACAGATAGACCATCCTTGGATATCACATGTCCGAGGAAAGTTACTTCTTCAAGCCAGAACTCACACTTGCTGAGCTTTACATATAATTGATTTGTCCTCAATATTTGTAATGCGATCCTTAAATGCTCCTCATGCTCTTCCTTAGTTTTGGAATATATCAATATGTCATCAATGAAAACCACCACAAATTGATCTAGATAAGGCCTGAATATGCTATTCATCAACTGCATAAAGGCAGCAGGGGCATTTGTTAGTCCAAAAGGTATAACAACAAATTCATAATGGCCATACCTGCTTCTGAATGTAGTTTTATGAATGTCATCATCCTTGATCCTTAACTGATGATATCCCGATCTAAGATCAATCTTCGAAAAATATTTGGATCTTGAAATTTGATCAAATAATTCATTGATTCTCGGTAGTGGATACTTGTTCTTGATAGTAAGATGATTCAACTGTCTATAGTCGATGCATAACCTCATGGATCCATCCTTCTTTTTCACAAATAGCACAGGTGCTTCCCACGGGGAAGTACTTGGCCTAATAAACCCTTTCCTGAGTAGTTCCATTAACTGTTCCTTTAATTCCTTTAGTTCTGTAGGGGACATTCTATAGGGTGCCTTAGAAACAGGACCAGCACCAGGGACTAAGTCGATAGTGAAGGCCACTTCTGGTTGTGGGGGTAATCCTGGCAAATCTTCCGGAAATACGTCCGGAAATTCTTGCACCACCGGAATCTCTTCTAGCTTGGTTTCCTTAGTTTCATTAACCGTGACAAATGCAAGGAAAGATACACATCCTTTCCTTATTAACTTGCTAGCTCGTAGAGCGGAAATAAAAGGTGATTTACTCCGGCTCTTGGGGCTAGTAAAGACTAGTTCGGGAAATTCCTTGAAGGTCACCTTGCTATTGCGGCAATCGACCATTGCCTGATATTTGGATAACCAATCTGCTCCCCATATAACATCATACTCCTTTAGATCTAGGTATATGAGGTTAATAGGGAAATTTCTGCCTTGAACCAGCACTTCACAGTTTTGATAATAGTTAGTAATAACATTTTCACTACCAAGAGGTGTTGACAAAACTAATTTTATCCATTCTGGTTCTAAAGGTAGTGGGTCTGCAAACTTCTTGGAAACAATAGAATGCGATGCACCAGTATCAAATAAGACATGTGCATTTTTGGAACAGATTTTCAATGTACCTTCTACCAGTCCGCCTTCCTCTTCTTGTTCGGTCTCCTTTATTGCATGAAGACGCGCATTCTTCGTCACCGGGCGCTTACCGTCACCGGCTTGGTCATTAAGTAATGGACAGTCGGGAATCCGATGTTCGCGGCTCCCACAATGAAGACAAGCTCCTAATTTCCTCCAGCATTCTTCTGTCTTGTGACCAGCCTTGTCACAATGCTTGCAAGTCGCATTAGAAGGGGTAGTGGTGATGGAGAAGGGCTTGGACTTCTTGAATTTATGATCTTGAGAGGAAGAACCTCCATTGCTAGGTCTCTTCTTGAAATTGGGTTTAAAGGAACCCGAACCAGTGACCTGCTCCTTCTTGTCCTTCCCATGGATCCTATCAGATAGTTCCGTGGCATCTTCAAGTAGCTGGGCTCGGCGCACTATCTCAGAATAAATTTGGATATCCATAGGCGCCAGCTGAGTTATATATTGGGGCATGAGCCCATTAAGGAATCTCCTAGCCTTCATTTTCTCGGTACTAATTAAATGTTTAGCATATCGTGACAATCTTGAGAACTGTGCTTCATAGTCAGCTACTGATAGAGATCGTTGCTTCAGTGCAGCGAACTCGGCGGCTTTCTTCTCCTGGACCCTATCGGAGAAATATTTGGCGTTGAAATATTCAACAAATTCTTCCCACGTAACTTGGTTAGGATCGATGGTCGCTTCAATAGGCTCCCACCAGCACCTGGCATCTTTCTCTAACTGAAATGTTGCTAATAAAACCTTATCTTGATCCGTGCATTGCATGACACGGAATATACGTTCAGTTTCCCGGACCCAATGCTCGGCATCGTCCGGATTGGTCGATCCCATAAACTTCGGGGGATTCATACTCTTAAAGGCTTGGTGTAAGCTTCCAACTCGTGGAGCACCACCCTGTGCTACCTGTTGCAGCACTTGTGTCATTCCTTGAAGGTTACGCTGCATGTTGCGCCATTGAGCACGTTCGGCAGCCATTATCCTACAATTACAATAACTAAATTAGTACGCGCTTATACGGAGAGTTTTTAAATACTTAACTCAACCCTTGGGTTCTACCCAATCTCACGGTGAATGGTTTAAACCTATCCTTGGACTTGGGTTTTTCCTAGGAATTGAATACCCTAGGCTC
Source organism: Amorphophallus konjac (assembly GCA_022559845.1). Lineage (NCBI taxonomy): Eukaryota > Viridiplantae > Streptophyta > Magnoliopsida > Alismatales > Araceae > Amorphophallus > Amorphophallus konjac. The sequence goes on from CM040124.1 coordinate 141,417,727, forward strand.
TGATACCACAAAAACTGTCATGCCCCGAGCGCGGAAGATACTCGGATATGCGCGACGAGTTTATATCAATCATGTCAATCAGAGTAGTAGTGTATTCGACACCAAGACAGAGACGTGCAAAAGTAAAGATAACCCAATCCTTTTTATTAATAGGCTATTGCAAATCTAATACTCTGTTCAAAGAAAAGAAAAGTACATATTGACTCAAAAAAATATATGAAAAGACTAGACGACTCTTCGAAAAGCTCTAGCTTGGTCACTCTTGGCTCTCCCCTTCAGATTGTATTCCCTCGTCATCGGACTTACCTGAAAAGTACAAGGGGAAACACGGAGTGAGCGAACGCTCAGTAGGAAATTATATCTCAAGCACTAGCAAGGGGTTTAAGTAATTACATTTTTCATGAATGCAATATAGCTATGCATGCTCGCATAAAACGACAAGATAGAGAGAATGTAATATCAAGAGAACAAGATGAACTAGTCATGAACTTTCAACAAGATAACAAGATATTCAAGATATTCAAGCAAGTACGTTTAACAAGTCATGTCAAGAATTGGCTATCACGTTTCAAGCAAGCAAGTAATTACCCTTTTTCGGGTCACGCAAGTCACGTCATGTCAAGTACGAGTCAAGTACAAGATTTGTGTGGAATGTCCAATCAAGCTAGTCATGCACTCGATATAATGCCAGATACCTTATCATTAAAACTCCCATGGGCACAAGTACTTTCGGGTGCTCCTCCCAGGACCAGATCGGGCCCTATATGCGCAGGCATTTATCATATGTTTTGACATCCACTCTTGTATATATAGCCAATATGGAATTTCAATAACCAAGCTTGTAGACACGTAGGATAGACTTTGAGATAATAGAGTCCAAAAATATGACACATGGACATAGATAGGCGATAATAACGGTATAATCGCGGTATCGCTAAAACTAGGTGGAGTATGGTTCCCTTAACTCGGGTACCATGACAAGTACTCTTTAGATAGAATTGAGGTTCACATGAACAGTATATCATTGACAAGATGCCCTCATTCTTATTATAGAATTGAGGTCTACAAGAACAATAGATCAATGGTATGATATTATCATGCCATTTAAGTGAATTCTCATGATATACACTTTGTATAATCATGAGGGCCAGTATACCATATTTCTTTAGAGTGACATGGCAATCAATAGTGTCATGGGTTTTTAGGGTACAACCAGCTCAGTCGACCTTGAGGGAATCCAAGGTACGAGGAGTCTTACGGAGGTCTCTATGACTAACTCGCTAGTCCAAAGGAACGGAATGTCCAATGGAGAGCTTGTATGTCAATGAGAATTGAGGGTGATCGATGAAACATCGTGAAAACGTGGGACTATACTCACGGAGTGGAGATATAGTGCCGATATATGTATTATATAAATATATGAAACCATCGGTTAACAGTAACAGGTAAAAACATATTTACAGGAAAATAACCACTTTGCTTAAGGCACTATTTAAGAAAATAACGCCTTAAAGAAGGGCGTTTTTAATATTTCGATTTTGGCAGATATTTCAATATTTCAATTTTTAACTAAAACGCGCCCTTGACAGGGGCGTTTTCTATAAATTTGATGACGTATGCAGTGGTCGTCTCTTCCTTTAATTTTTATTTTGCAAGATATCAATTTCTGTAGTTTATCATAAACGCGCCCTGGGAAGGGGCGTTAATTTTAAAATCACGCCATATGCAGGGGCGTTAGCACAGTGAGAGACGGCTTAGTCCAGGTCGTGAATTTAAGAAATTTACAATATTTCAGGAAATAAAATTCCAAGAGACAAGAGACATGGTCATGACATGAAAAATAGCAGAAATTCACAGGTAGAATCATGCAACATATTAGAATCAAGATTGCATATATATTAAATTTTAAACGTGGGTATTTATTAAATTCATGGAAGTAACGTCTGTGTACAGGGCGTCAATTATTTAATTGACGACCTTGTCATGGTCGTGAAATTTAAAATAGCGCCCTAGGTAAGGGCGTCTCTTTCAAAATTTTTACAGAAAACGCTTTAGAAACTTTAATAAACGATGTTCATGCATGTCATGCTGGTATATACATTTAATTAGCTTGTTTGGGCTACGTGGCTTGAGAAAACCTACCTTATGATAATCTGAAGATTGAACCGTGAAAGTTTTGGGAAGAGGATCGATGCTCTGTTTATAACAGACTCTTAAGATGGCAGCTACTGGCTGATGGCTTTGATGAAGAGGACGCAGAAGAAGAACCTTTGTTTCTTCAGGAAGTTAGGAAAACTTTCGTTCTTCAATAAATCAAAAGATGCAGATCCTACAGAAGAAACCAATATTAATTTCTTCCTCGTGTCTGACCAGAGGGGAAGGAAAAGAACAATACCTTGTTCTTTCTCGTATGCAGAACTCCCTTAACCTGTATTAGAGGAAAAGAAGATGAAGAACCATTAGTTCTTCATGTAACCGAAGCAGAAAACATAATAAGAAGAACAGATGTTCTTCACGTACCGTAGCAGCAGTAGGTCGTCCAAATAGGTTTTGGGTTCGACTGCCATGGTTATTTATAGGATCTAGGAAATCCTAATAAGGCTAGAGTTATATTGGAAGTAACACTTCCAGATTAGAGTTATTTCCACATTCGAACTCTTTCTCATAGTTATCACTTACCCTGGATAAGTTCTGAGTTCGAACGGAAAATGAACTGAAATTGACGCCTTGTCATAGGGCGTTTCTTAAAAACACGCCCATCTGAGAGGCGTTTCTTGTTTAAAACACGCCCAGGAAAAGGGCGTTTCTTTCCATTGCCTTTTATTAACTCCGTCCACCTCAAACTAACGCCGTTATCTATGTCGTGGCTTAGGTAAAACACGCCCAAGTATGGGGCGTTTCTTTTACTTCCCCTTTTGGTGTTTGGAAATTGACGCCATGTGGTGAGGGCGTCCTTTCATGAGTCACGCCTTACATAGAGGCGTTTCTTCTTAAATTAACGCCCTACTAAGAGGCGTTATTTGCATTTTGGGTTTTTTTTTATCCGTTTAAGCTTCTTCTTATTATCTTTATTAATTCTTTGATACATTTAGGGAAATTTTAATTTATTTCAACCCTTTATTTATCAGGGTTGCTACACCCTCCCGCTCTTAAAAGAATTTGGTCCCCAAATTCAATTGTATATATATAAATGTGGAGAGTGTAGGGTACATACCACTTAGAATAACTCGGGGAATCGTTTCCTCAGGGATTCCTCGGTCTCCCATGTGGCTTCATGTTCGGAACTCTTATTCCATTGGACCGTGAGCATAGGAATAGACTTGTTCCTGAGGGTACGTACTTCTCGATCTAATACCTTTATAGGCTTCTGCTCATATGTAAGATCCTTTTGAATCACCAGGTCTCCATGCTCAATAATGTGGAACGGATCATGTACATACTTCTTCAACATCGATATGTGGAACACATTATGCAATTCGGACAATTGAGGAGGCAATGCGATGCGATAAGCAACCTCGCCAACTCTTTCGAGTATCTCAAAAGGTCCGATGAATCTTGGTGTAAGTTTGCCCTTAACACCAAATCTCCGTATTCCACGTCCAGGCGATATTTTGAGAAACACATGATCTCCGACTTGGAATTCAAGATCTCTCCTTCTTGTATCGGCATAAGCCTTTTGCCTTGTCTGAGCTATTTGTAGTCTTTCCCTGATTAACTGAATTTTATCGGTGGTATCCCTTACCATATCTGGACCTAGTAGTTGTTTTTCACCAACTTCATCCCAGCATATGGGTGATCGGCAACTCCTTCAATATAAGGCTTCGAAAGGTGCCATTTGTATACTTGCCTGGAAACTGTTGTTGTAGGCAAATTCTACCAAAGGCAAGTGATCATGCCAGCTTCCACCAAAATCAATGATGCAAGCTCTGAGCATATCTTCAACCACTTGATTAGTTCTCTCGGTCTGACCATCCGTTTGAGGGTGAAAAGCTGTACTAAAGTTTAGCCTCGTTCCCCAACGAATGTTGTAATCCCTTCCAAAAATGAGAAGTAAAACGGAGATCTCTGTCAGACACGATCGAAACAGGCATTCCATGTAATCTGACTATCTCCTTGATGTATAGTGCAGCCAATACATCCACTGACCATCGGCTCTTTATTGGCAAGAAATGCGCCGATTTAGTCAAGCGGTCAATAATAACCCATATTCCATCATGTCCTCCTTTTGATTTGGATAAACCCATGATGAAATCCATACCAATATCCTCCCACTTCCACTTGGGAATATCTAGAGGATGTAGTTTTCCAGCAGGCTTTTGGTGTTCCGCCTTGACCTGTTGGCATGTGAGATAGCGTGATACGTAATCCGCTATTTCTCTTTTCATGTTTGGCCACCAAAAGTTTCTCTTCACATCTTGGTACATTTTGGTAGATCCTGGATGAATAGTGTACCTTGATCTATGAGCTTTATCTAAGATTTTCTTCTTCAATTCTGGACAATCCGGTACACAAGTTCTATTTCTGAATAATAACCTTCCCTCAGATGTTAACTGGAAATCAGATTGTCCTTCCATCCTGTCCTTGATTTCTATCAATGTAGGGTCATTACCCTAAAGTGCTTGTATCTCAGATAACAAATCTGGTTGGATGCTTACATGAGACAGGGTGACACATTTGAAATTCGTGTCCATGATTATATCAAGCTCCGAGAATTTCTCTAGCAACTTCCATTCTTGTATCATAAGATTGGCTAGTAGTGCTCTCGGTTTTCGACTAAGGGCATCAGCTACATGATTACCCTTTCCAGGATGATATTGTATATTGAAGTCGAAGTCCTTGAGGTATTCTAGCCAACGTCTTTGTCTCATATTTAGTTCTTTCTGTGAGAAAAGATACTTGAGACTCTTGTGATCGGAGTATACAGTGAATTGTACTCCATATAGGTAATGTCTCCAGATCTTCAGTGCAAATACCACCGCGGCCAGTTCTAAGTCATGGACGGGGTAGTTTTCTTCGTGCTTCTTTAGTTGGCGAGAAGAGTAAGCTATGACCTTTCCTTGTTGCATCAGAACGCATCCGAGGCCAATGCCAGAAGCATCAGTGTATACCTCGAATTTCTCTCCTTCTATTGGTAGAGCTAAGACCGGAGCTGTAGTCAAATGATCCTTGAGAGTTTGCAAGCTTCTTTCACATTCCTCACTCCATTCATAACGGATCTCCTTACGAGTCAACCTTGTGAGTGGCACGGTGATTTTTGAGAAGTCCTTGATGAATCGCCTGTAATAGCCTGTAAGACCTAAGAAACTTCTGATCTCGCTAGCATTGGTTGGCCTTTCCCAGTTTCTAACAGCTTCGACCTTTGATGGATCAACAGATAGACCATCCTTGGATATCACATGTCCGAGGAAAGTTACTTCTTCAAGCCAGAACTCACACTTGCTGAGCTTTGCATATAATTGATTTGTCCTCAATATTTGTAATGCGATCCTTAAATGCTCCTCATGCTCTTCCTTAGTCTTGGAATATATCAATATGTCATCAATGAAAACCACCACAAATTGATCTAGATAAGGCCTGAATATGCTATTCATCAACTGCATAAAGGTAGCAGGGGCATTTGTTAGTCCAAAAGGTATAACAACAAATTCATAATGGCCATACCTGCTTCTGAATGCAGTTTTATGAATGTCTTCATCCTTGATCCTTAACTGATGATATCCCGATCTGAGATCAATCTTCGAAAAATATTTGGATCTTGAAATTTGATCAAATAATTCATCGATTTTCGGCAGTGGATACTTGTTCTTGATAGTAAGATGATTCAACTGTCTATAGTCGATGCATAACCTCATGGATCCATCCTTCTTTTTCACAAATAGCACAGGTGCTCCCCACGGGGAAGTACTTGGCCTAATAAACCCTTTCCTGAGTAGTTCCATTAACTGTTCCTTTAATTCCTTTAGTTCTGCAGGGGACATTCTATAGGGTGCCTTAGAAACAGGACCAGCACCAGGGACTAAGTCGATAGTGAAGGCCACTTCTTGTTGTGGGGGTAATCCTGGCAAATCTTCCGGAAATACGTCCGGAAATTCTTGCACCACCGGAATCTCTTCTAGCTTGGTTTCCTTAGTTTCCTTAACCGTGACAAATGCAAGGAAAGATACACATCCTTTCCTTATTAACTTGCTAGCTCGTAGAGCGGAAATAAAAGGTGATTTACTCCGGCTCTTGGGGCTAGTAAAGACTAGTTCGGGAAATTCCTTGAAGGTCACCTTGCTATTGCGGCAATCGACCGTTGCCTGATATTTGGATAACCAATATGCTCCTAATATAACATCATACTCCTTTAGATCTAGGTATATGAGGTTAATAGGGAAATTTCTGCCTTGAACCAGCACTTCACAGTTTTGATAATAGTGAGTATTAACATTTTCACTACCAAGAGGTGTTGACAAAACTAATTTTATCCATTCTGGTTCTAAAGGTAGTGGGTCTGCAAACTTCTTGGAAACAATAGAATGCGATGCACCAGTATCAAATAAGACGTGTGCATTTTTGGAACAGATTTTCAATGTACCTTCTACCAGTCCGCCTTCCTCTTCTTGTTCGGTCTCCTTTATTGCATGAAGACGCGCATTCTTCGTCACCGGGCGCTTACCGTCACCGGCTTGGTCATTAAGTAATGGACAGTCGGGAATCCGATGTTCGCGGCTCCCACAATGAAGACAAGCTCCTAATTTCCTCCAGCATTCTTCTGTCTTGTGACCAGCCTTGTCACAATGCTTGCAAGTCGCATTAGAAGGGGTAGTGGTGATGGAGAAGGGCTTGGACTTCTTGAATTTATGATCTTGAGAGGAAGAACCTCCATTGCTAGGTCTCTTCTTGAAATTGGGTTTAAAGGAACCCAAACCAGTGACCTGCTCCTTCTTGTCCTTCCCACGGATCCTATCAGATAGTTCCTTGGCATCTTCAAGTAGCTAGGCTCGGCGCACTATCTCAGAATAAATTTGGATATCCATAGGCGCCAGCTGAGTTATATATTGGGGCCTGAGCCCATTAAGGAATCTCCTAGCCTTCATTTTCTCGGTACTAATTAAATGTTTAGCATATCGTGACAATCTTGAGAACTGTGCTTCATAGTCAGCTACTGATAGAGATCGTTGCTTCAGTGCAGCGAACTCGGCGGCTTTCTTCTCCTGGACCCTATCGGAGAAATATTTGGCGTTGAAATATTCAACAAATTCTTCCCATGTAACTTGGTTAGGATCGATGGTCGCTTCAATAGACTCCCACCAGCACCTGGCATCTTTCTCTAACTGAAATGTTGCTAATAAAACCTTGTCTTGATTCGTGCATTGAATGACACGGAATATACGTTCAGTTTCCCGGACCCAATGCTCGGCATCGTCCGGATTGGTCGATCTCATAAACTTCGGGGGATTCATACTCTTAAAGGCTTGGTGTAAGCTTCCAGCTCGTGGAGCACCACCATGTGCTACCTGTTGCAGCACTTGTGTCATTCCTTGAAGGGTACGCTGCATGTTGCGCCATTGAGCACGTTCGGCATCCATTATCCTACAATTACAATAACTAAATTAGTACGCGCTTATACGGAGAGTTTTTAAATACTTAACTCAACCCTTGGGTTCTACCCAATCTCACGGTGAATGGTTTAAACCTATCCTTGGACTTGGGTTTTTCCTAGGAATTGAATACCCTAGGCTCTGATACCACAAAAACTGTCACGCCCCGAGCGCGGAAGATACTCGGATATGCGCGACGAGTTTATATCAATCATGTCAATCAGAGTAGTAGTGTATTCGACACCAAGACAGAGACGCGCAAAAGTAAAGATAACCCAATCCTTTTTATTAATAGGCTATTGCAAATCCAATACTCTGTTCAAAGAAAAGAAAAGTACATATTGACTCAAAAAAAATATGAAAAGACTAGACGACTCTTGGAAAAGCTCTAGCTTGGTCACTCTTGGCTCTCCCCTTCAGATTGTATTCCCTCGTCATCGGACTTACCTGAAAAGTACAAGGGGAAACACGGAGTGAGCGAACGCTCAGTAGGAAATTATATCTCAAGCACTAGCAAGGGGTTTAAGTAATTACATTTTTCATGAATGCAATATAGCTATGCATGCTCGCATAAAACGACAAGATAGAGAGAATGTAATATCAAGAGAACAAGATGAACTAGTCATGAACTTTCAACAAGATAACAAGATATTCAAGATATTCAAGCAAGTACGTTTAACAAGTCATGTCAAGAATTGGCTATCACGTTTCAAGCAAGCAAGTAATTACCCTTTTTTGGGTCACGCAAGTCACATCATGTCAAGTACGAGTCAAGTATAAGATTTGTGTGGATTGTCCAATCAAGCTAGTCATGCACTCGGTATAATACCAGATACCTTATCATTAAAACTCCCATGGGCACAAGTACTTTCGGGTGCTCCTCCTAGGACTAGATCGGGCCCTATATGCGCAGGCATTTATCATGTGTTTTGACATCCACTCTTGTATATATAGCCAATATGGAATTTCAATAACCAAGCTTGTAGACACGTAGGATAGACTTTGAGATAATAGAGTCCAAAAATATGACACATGGACATAGATAGGCGATAATAATGGTATAATCGCGGTATCACTAAAACTAGGTGGAGTATGGTTCCCTTAACTCGGGTACCATGACAAGTACTCTTTAGATAGAATTGAGGTTCACATGAACAGTATATCATTGACAAGATGCCCTCATTCTTATTATAGAATTGCGGTCTACAAGAACAATAGATCAATGGTATGATATTATCATGCCATTTAAGAGAATTCTCATGATATACACTTTGTATAATCATGAGGGCTGGTATACCATGTTTCTTTAGAGTGACATGGCAATCAATAGTGTCATGGGTTTTTAGGGTACAACCAGCTCAGTCGACCTTGAGGGAATCCAAGGTACGAGGAGTCTTATGGAGGTCTCTATGACTAGCTCGCTAGTCCAAAGGAACGGAATGTCCAATGGAGAGCTTGTATGTCAATGAGAATTGAGGGTGATCGATGAAACATCGTGAAAACGTGGGACTATACTCACGGAGTGGAGATATAGTGCCGATATATGTATTATATAAATATATGAAACCATCGGTTAACAGTAACAGGTAAAAACATATTTACTGGAAAATAACGACTTTGCTTAAGGCACTATTTAAGAAAATAACGCCTTAAAGAAGGGCATTTTTAATATTTCGATTTTGGCAGATATTTCAATATTTCAGTTTTTAACTAAAACGCACCCTTGACAGGGGCGTTTTCTATAAATTTGACGACGTATGCAGTGGTCGTCTCTTCCTTTAATTTTTATTTTGCAAGATATCAATTTCTGTAGTTTATCATAAACGCGCCCTGGGAAGGGGCGTTAATTTTAAAATCACGCCCTATGCAGGGGCGTTAGCACAGTGAGAGACGGCCTAGTCCAGGTCATGAATTTAAGAAATTTACAATATTTCAGGAAATAAAATTCCAAGAGACAAGAGACATGGTCATGACATGAAAAATAGCAGAAATTCACAGGTAGAATCATGCAACATATTAGAATCAAGATTGCATATATATTAAATTTTAAACGTGGGTATTTATTAAATTCATGGAAGTAACGTCTGTGTACAGGGCGTCAATTATTTAATTGACGACCTTGTCATGGTCGTGAAATTTAAAATAGCGCCCTAGGTAAGGGCGTCTCTTTCAAAATTTTTACAGAAAACGCTTTAGAAACTTTAATAAACGATGTTCATGCATGTCATGCTGGTATATACATTTAATTAGCTTGTTTGGGCTACGTGGCTTGAGAAAACCTACCTTATGATAATCTGAAGATTGAACCGTGAAAGTTTTGGGAAGAGGATCGATGCTCTGTTTATAACAGACTCTTAAGATGGCAGCTACTGGCTGATGGCTTTGATGAAGAGGACGCCGAAGAAGAACCTTTGTTTCTTCAGGAAGTTAGGAAAACTTTCGTTCTTCAATAAATCAAAAGATGCAGATCCTACAGAAGAAACCAATATTAATTTCTTCCTCGTGTCTGACCAGAGGGGAAGGAAAAGAACAATACCTTGTTCTTTCTCGTATGCAGAACTCCCTTAACCTGTATTAGAGGAAAAGAAGATGAAGAACCATTAGTTCTTCATGTAACCGAAGCAGAAAACATAATAAGAAGAACATATGTTCTTCACGTACCGTAGCAGCAGTAGGTCGTCCAAATGGGTTTTGGGTTCGACTGCCATGGTTATTTATAGGATCTAGGAAATCCTAATAAGGCTAGAGTTATATTGGAAGTAACACTTCCAGATTAGAGTTATTTCCACATTCGAACTCTTTCTTATAGTTATCACTTACCCTGGATAAGTTCTGAGTTCGAACGAAAAATGAACTGAAATTGACGCCTTGTCATAGGGCGTTTCTTAAAAACACGCCCATCTGAGAGGCGTTTCTTGTTTAAAACACGCCCAGGAAAAGGGCGTTTCTTTCCATTGCCTTTTATTAACTCCGTCCACCTCAAACTAACGCCGTTATGTATGTCGTGGCTTAGGTAAAACACGCCCAAGTATGGGGCGTTTCTTTTACTTCCTCTTTTGGTGTTTGGAAATTGACGCCATGTGGTGAGGGCGTCCTTTCATGAGTCACGCCTTACATAGAGGCATTTCTTCTTAAATTAACGCCCTACTAAGAGGCGTTATTTGCATTTTGGGTTTTTTTTTTATCCGTTTAAGCTTCTTCTTATTATCTTTATTAATTCTTTGATACATTTAGGGAAATTTTAATTTATTTCAACCCTTTATTTATCAGGGTTGCTACACCGTGTGTGTAAAGGCTTAATAAATAAGACTTGTGTAAAAAGACCAAATAGAAATAACTAATTATATAGATACACATAAGGGGCCTTGATAAAGGATTACGGCTTAAACCTTAAAAACATAAAATTAATGTTAAGTTCCATGGCCCTCACCCAACCCCAAAGTATTCTACGCTTAATGGGCTTTAACCCATTTATTATCTTCTCCCATTAAGGCAATATATATATATATATATATATATATATATATATATATATATATATATATGTGTGTGTGTGTGTGTGTGTGTGTGTGTGTGTGTGTGTGTGTGTGTGCGTGCGTGTGTGTGTGTGTGTGTGTGTGTGTGTACATAACCTAAACCTATATATATATATACATAGAAATAGAAATAGAAATAGATGTATATATTATAACAAGGCAAGTGAATAAATAATACGTGGAAATGTAAATCATGCCTCTTCTAAAGGCGCAAATCCAAGAAGAAACGCCTCCATCTAAGGCGTTAATTTTAAATGGGACGCCGGCACCCATGGGCGTCAATTAGCAAACGGCTAAAAATAAATAAAAGGCAAGTGAAAGAGACGCCCTCTCCTTGGGCGCATTTTTAACAAGAAACGCCGGGGGCAACGTCGTCAATTAAATGGCACGACCTTGCCTAAGGCGTTACTTACATTTGAGTTCCGTCCGACCTATAAGCTTATCCAGGGTAAGGTTTAGGATTTCTACGTGTTAGATAGATTATAGTAAGGACTCTATCAAGGAAATACTACCCTTAATCAAACTCTAACTCCATTAGGGTTCTAGAAATCCTATAAATACCATTGTCGATCAAACCTTAGAAGCTATTTGGACGAAGGAAGACTCTGCTGCTGTGTGTGTGAAGAACAGGTGATGTTCTTCTTTCCCTTGCCTTCGGTTACGTGTGAGAAGATTATTAATATCTTCTTCTTCTTTCTCTTCTTTCCTCTACAGGTAGCTTACGATAGCTTTCTCACTGAAGAACGAAGGGTTCTTCATCAGCATCATCTTTGTCGTCTGTATCTTCTTTAAACACACAATGAAGAAGATATTCCTCTACAAGCAAAGAAGATAGTTTTATCCTCTTCTCAGCAATTCTTATCATCTCTGCTGTGTACTGCGGTTGTGGGAAACAACCATCACTTTCAGGAGGCTCTGCTAGAAACAGAGCATCGTTTCTTAAAAAAAAATCCTTCACACATCTTCATCAAGATCACTATAAGGTAGGTTTTCTCAAGAACGTAGCCCAAACTAGTTTTAGATCTTTAATAATATCATTAGTCATTCATGTATATAGTTTTATTGTGGTTTCAGTTGTTTTCTATAAACTTTTGGAAGAAACGCCCTGTACCAGGGCGCTAATTTTAAAAGCGACCCAAACAAGGGCGCTAATTCTCGATTTGACGCCCTGCCCAGGAGTCGTCAATTTCATATAATTTCATATAATTGATAATTACCCATGCTTAAAATTGAATAATTATTAAACCATGAATCTAAATTAATGCATGATCATACCTGTGGAATCCTGCTATTTTTCTTGTCTTGACCATGTAATCGTTCCCTCCAAATTATTTATCATTAAAAACCCTTACTGTTCATATTCCTGAAAACCAAAAAGGAGATAACGACCTGATGAGGGTCGTCTCTTATTGAACTAACGTCCCAGAACAGGGCGCTAATTGAAAAATAACGCCCCTGTCCAGGGTGCGTTTTTATTAAAAATCCAGAATATTAATTTTCTGCAAAATAGAAATATAAAAGGGGCGACTACTGTATGAGTCGTCAAATTGTAAATAAACGCCCTGCTATAAGGCGTTAATTGGATAATTAATGACTTAGTATAAGTCGCTATTTTCCTGTGTTATTGATTTTCCTTATTTTCTGTTAACCGAGGGTTTCATACTTACATATATATATATATGTGTGTCAGTACTATATTTCCACTCCGTGAATATAGTCCCACGTTTCATGATATTTTCACGTTTACCCTCTTAACTCTCGGTGACATACAAGCTCTCCATTGGACATTCCGTTCCTTTGGACTAGCGAATTAGTCATAGAGACCTCCATAAGACTCCTCGAGCCTTGGATTCCCTCAAGGTCGACTGAGCTGGTTGTACCATGAAAACCTATTACACCATCTTTACCATGTCACTCTATAGAAACATGGTATACCGGCCCTCATGTTATGCTAAGTGTATATCGTGAGAATCTTCTTAATGGGATGAGGAAATCATGCCATTTTTATGATGTTCTTGTGGACCTCAATTCTATATAAAAGAGTGACCATCTACATATGGGCACTTATTTGTCATGGTACCCGGTTAGGGAACCAATTCCACCCAGTTTATCGACATGTCATGGTTTATATGCTTTGCGTGAATTTTTTCGCCAGTATATGCTTACTCAAGGGTCGTGCCCTTGAATTCCATGAAAATCCTATCTTATCATACTATTAAAGCTTGTTCTTGAAACTCCTTATTAGCTATAAACTATCGTGGATGTCTAGATCTATCGTGAATGTTATGCATATAGGGCCCGATCTGATCCTGGGAGGAGCACCCGAAAGTACTAGTGCCCATGAGAGTTGATTGATCACGGTGTCTAGCATTGCACCGAAGTACTCTTTCTTTTGATCTACTTGACATTCCACAATCTTTCTTTTACTTGCGTGCGTGACTCGACTTGCGTGACTTTACTAGCGTGGCCCGACACAGGCAAAAGTACTTGCGTGAAATAGCCAATAATCTATAAAGTCTCTCATGAATATTTCTTATATAAATACTTGCTTGATAGTTTTGCCCGACGTGTTATTCTATTGTTAGTTTTCACTTGCTCAGTTATTTCTACATGCATAGCCATATTGCATTTACATGTGAAACATTGTAATTACTTAAACCCATTGGTAGTTCTTGAGATATAATTTCCTACTGAGCGTTCGCTTACTCCGATTTATTCCAACATTTTTCAGGTAAACAGATGGCTAGCGAGACCGAGACTCACACGGGCGGGACAAGTGTGCAAGCGAGCTTCGGAAACTAGTGAACCCGAGTCTTTTGTCTTTCTTGAGTCTAGTGTAGTGTCTTTTATTTTGTTATCTTGGCTAAGTCTGTTAGAATGTCGTTTCCTTCCTTTCCATTATGTTTGAGTCCTTAAGTCGGAAAACAAGTTCTTGTAAGAAATTTATTTAGAAATAAAATTTCTATTGTTGTTCAAAATTACTTTTGGTCTTATGCGATTGCTCTTGATCATTCATGACTGGTTAACTGCCACATTTCGAGCAAACGACACGTTCCGCTGCTATCGGTTCGAGGCGTGACAGAGGTGGTATCAGAGCTTCGGCTTTCACATCCTCCAGTTGTTATATCCTCTAGTTATTAAGTCCCAAGGATAGGTCATTCTTGTCAGTCATATCAGAGCTTCGGCTTTCACATCCTCCAGTTGTTATATCCTCTAGTTATTAAGTCCCGAGGATAGGTCATCCTTGTCTGTCATATCAGAGCTTCGGCTTTCACATCCTCCAGTTGTTATATCCTCTAGTTATTAAGTCCCAAGGATAGGTCATCCTTGTCAGTCATATCATAGTTTCGGCTTTCACAATCATTAAGTTTCAAATGATAGGTCAAGTATCCTTGTCAGTCATATCATAGTTTTGGCTTTCACAATCATTAAGTTTCAAATGATAGGTCAAGTATCCTTGTCAGTCATATTAGAGTTTCGGCTTTCAAAATCCTTAGATTGTTAAGTACAAGTGATATGTTGAGTATCTTTGTCGGTCATCCTATAGGAATTCCGTGAGAGATGGGGTAGAACTTGGGGTTAAAGTTATAAAAGAAAGATAAAGTATTTATACTTCATTAACATTAATTCTTGAGTCAATAAATTATCTCCCCACTCATCCTTGCAGGAACCTAGATAAAATGGAAGCATCTAAGCCAAGCTTTGATCATGAGATGATCTTAGTGGATGTCCAAGCTTACACGAGCCTTGTCAAGAGAGTTCAAGAGCTAGAGAAAAGGGTGGAAGAAAAAGGAGTTAAAGGGAAGAATCAAACAGATGACTCTGAAAGGTTCACCGTTACCAAGAAAAGGATAAACGAGGGTGATATTTCATAAAGATGTAAGAAATGCCAAAAATGTAAGAAGTGTAATAAGGAAGCTTTGGCAGATCGCTCGCAAGATAAGTGTAAATCTTGTGGAAGATATGGTCACAAATCGAAGGAGTGTTGGTGGAGTTCGGGCGCATGTCTGCATTGCGGGAACTTAGATCATAAGATAGCGGAATGCCCCAATAAGCCTCCAAGAGGAGTTCAAGATTCAACCAAACTTGCCAAAGGGAAAGTTGCGGAAGGTACCCCTCACCCTTAAGCCTAAATTAATTCTGTACCACTTGATATATCTAGATTTCAGTTACGCTTTATAGTAGTTCTCCATCGTAAGTAAAAGATGATGTGAATTTGGGGACCAAATTCTTTTAAGTGGGGGAGGGTGTAATGCCCGATAATTTTGAAATAAGAATAAATACATTTAGGAAGAAAACCTATACATAATACATATTCTTACAAATAAAATTATTCAAATAAATAAATGTCCAAATGATATTCCTTCGGGGATGGAAGTAAAGGGTTTATTCGGATCGAACCTACCTCTGATACCCAGGACAAGGATTTATAAAAATAAAAGAAATTATGAGCAATAAAATCTCTATATGAAAGATTACTAAGATCTTAATGTATGTTAGAACCAACCACACCAAATTAATGAGGTATAGAACATTAGTAGAAAATCTCATAGCCGTATGAGCCTTATGTATGCATATACGGATATACATACAAATTGTTAATAGATATAAGCCGTGTGTGTAAGGGCTTAATAAATAAGACTTCCAAATAAATTAAACTTGTGTAAAAAGACCAAATAGAAATAACTAATTATATAGATACACATAAGGGGCCTTGATAAAGGATTACGGCATAAACCTTAAAAACATAAAATTAACGTTAAGTTCCATGGCCCTAACCCAACCCCAAAGTATTCTACGCTTAATGGGCTTTGACCCATTTATTATCTTCTCCCATTAAGGCTATATATATATATATATATATATAGGTTTAGGTTATGTACACACACACACACACACACACACACACACACACACACACACACACACACACACACACACACACACACACACACACACACATATATATATATATATATATAGAAATAGAAATAGATGTATATATTATAACAAGGCAAGTGAATAAATAATAAGTGGAAATGTAAATCACGCCTTCTCTAAAGGCGCAAATCCAAGAAGAAACGCCTCCATCTAAGGCGTTAATTTTAAATGGGACGCCGGCACCCATGGGCGTCAATTAGCAAACGGCTAAAAATAAATAAAAGGCAAGTGAAAGAGACGCCCTCTCCTTGGGCGCGTTTTTAACAAGAAACGCCAGGGGCAATATCGTCAATTAAATGGCACGACCTAGCCTAAGGCGTTACTTACATTTGAGTTCCGTCCGACCTATAAGCTTATCCAGGGTAAGGTTTAGGATTTCTACGTGTTAGATAGATTATAGTAAGGACTATATCAAGGAAATACTACCCTTAATTAAACTCTAACTCCATTAGGGTTCTAGAAATCCTATAAATACCCTTGTCGATCAAACCTTAGAAGCTATTTGGACGAAGGAAGACTCTGCTACTGCGTGTGTGAAGAACAGGTGATGTTCTTCTTTCCCTTGCCTTCGGTTACGTGTGAGAAGATTATTAATATCTTCTTCTTCTTTCTCTTCTTTCCTCTACAGGTAGCTTACGACGGCTTTCTCACTGAAGAACGAAGGGTTCTTCATCAACATCATCTTTGTCGTCTATATCTTCTTCAAACACACAATGAAGAAGATATTCCTCTACAAGCGAAGAAGAGAGTTTTATCCTCTTCTCAGCAATTCTTATCATCTCTGCTGTGTACTGCGGTTGTGGGAAACAACCATCACTTTCAGGAGGCTCAGCTAGAAACAGAGCATCGTTTCTTAAAAAAAAAATCCTTCACACATCTTCATCAAGATCACTATAAGGTAGGTTTTCTCAAGAACGTAGCCCAAACTAGTTTTAGATCTTTAATAATATCATTAGTCATTCATGTATATAGTTTTATTGTGGTTTCAGTTGTTTTCTATAAACTTTTGGAAGTAACGCCCTGTACCAGGGCGCTAATTTTAAAAGTGACCCAAACAAGGGCGCTAATTCTCGATTTGACGCCCTGCCCAGGAGTCGTCAATTTCATATAATTTCATATAATTGATAATTACCCATGCTTAAAATTGAATAATTATTAAACCATGAATCTAAATTAATGCATGATCATACCTATGGAATCCTGCTATTTTTCTTATCTTGACCACGTAATCGTTCCCTCCAAATTATTTATCATTAAAAACCCTTACTGTTCATATTCCTAAAAACCAAAAAGGAGATAACGACCTGATGAGGGTCGTCTCTTATTGAACTAACGCCCCAGAACAGGGCACTAATTGAAAAATAACGCCCCTGTCCAGGGCGCGTTTTTATTAAAAATCCAGAATATTGATTTTCTGCAAAATAGAAATATAAAAGGGACGACTGCTGTATGAGTCATCAAATTGTAAATAAACGCCCCGCTATAAGGCGTTAATTGGATAATTAATGACTTAGTATAAGTCGCTATTTTCCTGTGTTATTGATTTTCAATATTTTCTGTTAACCGAGGGTTTCATACTTACACATATATATATATGTGTCGGTACTATATTTCCACTCCGTGAATATAGTCCCACGTTTCATGATGTTTTCACGTTTACCCTCTTAACTCTCGGTGACATACAAGCTCTCCATTGGACATTCCGTTCCTTTGGACTAGCGAGTTAGTCATAGAGACCTCCATAAGACTCCTCGAGCCTTGGATTCCCTCAAGGCCGACTGAGCTGGTTGTACCATGAAAACCTATTACACCATCTTTGCCATGTCACTCTATAGAAACATGGTATACCGGCCCTCATGTTATGCTAAGTGTATATCGTGAGAATCTTCTTAATGGGATGAGGAAATCATGCCATTTTTATGATGTTCTTGTGGACCTCAATTCTATATAAAAGAGTGACCATCTACATATGGGCACTTATTTGTCATGGTACCCGGTTAGGGAACCAATTCCACCAAGTTTATCGACATGTCATGGTTTATATGCTTTGCGTGAATTTTATCGCCAGTATATGCTTACTCAAGGGTCGTGCCCTTGAATTCCATGAAAATCCTATCTTATCATACTATTAAAGCTTGTTCTTGAAACTCCTTATTGGCTATAAACTATCGTGGATGTCTAGATCTATCGTGAATGCTGTGCATATAGGGCCCGATCTGGTCCTGGGAGGAGCACCCGAAAGTACTAGTGCCCATGGGAGTTGATCACGGTGTCTAGCATTGCACCGAAGTACTCTTTCTCTTGATCTACTTGACATTCCACAATCTCTCTTTTACTTGCGTGACTCGACTTACGTGACTTTACTAGCGTGGCCCGACACGGGCAAAAGTACTTGCGTGAAATAGCTAATAATCTATAAAGTCTCTCATGAATATTTCTTATATAAATACTTGCTTGATAGTTTTGCCCGACGTGTTATTCTATTGTTAGTTTTCACTTGCTCAGTTATTTCTACATGCATAGCCATATTACATTTACATGTGAAACATTGTAATTACTTAAACTCATTGCTAGTTCTTGAGATATAATTTCCTACTGCGCGTTCACTCACTCCGATTTATTCCAACATTTTTCAGGTAAATAGATGACTAGCGAGACCGAGACTCACACGGGCGGGACAAGTGTGCAAGCGAGCTTCGAAAACTAGTGAACCCGAGTCTTTTGTCTTTCTTGAGTCTAGTGTAGTGTCTTTTATTTTGTTATCTTGGCTAAGTCTGTTAGAATGTCATTTCCTTCCTTTCCATTATGTTTGAGTCCTTAAGTCGGAAAACAAGTTCTTGTAAGAAATTTATATTAGAAATAAAATTTCTATTGTTGTTCAAAATTATTTTTGGTCTTATGCGATTGCTCTTGATCATTCATGACTGGTTAACTGCCACGTTCCGAGCAAACGACACGTTCCGCTGCTATCGGTTCGGGGCGTGACACCGCTGCTAGAGAGCATGTGTAGGGATATCTAGCTCGCTATTTATTGCTTATTACCGCTGCTGCGAGATAGTACGAGACCGTCCCGTGACTTGATCCGAGCGCAAGTGAGAGTTGACCACTCTAGCTCACTGCCGGTTTCTCAACCGCGCACGTCCGACGCTTCCCTCGTTAAGGGGTAGTCACGAGCTTGTCGTGTCTGTGGTCTCATCCCGCATCAAGAAGTGGTCTATTAGTAGACTGCTAGACCACAAGAAACGGTCCTACGATAGACCACTAAGCCCAAACTTGCCTGAAATCGTCCCGTTCGACCCCTAGAGCCTTGTAGTCACTCCCTTGACCATTTGTGGTCCTCATGCGGTCCTTTAATAGACCGTTTTCTCTGTAGGTGGTCTTACGATAGACCGTTTGCCAGACACAGAGTCCTAAACTTCCTGAACTCTGATTTCTTCATCGTGGGACTCTTTAGAGACCTTGTTTGATCTATTTTCTCCTAGGAGAAGCTTCCATATCGTCTCTAATTGATCTAAGACTCTTATCCCCACTATTATCTGGAGTTTTATGCATCTAAATCCCCTATTTTGGGTGTTCATCTCAGATTTAAACTCAATGGCTTTTCTGCTCCTATAAATAACTGCCCAGTTCGCAGTTGCACAGAAGGGCTCTTTTTGGACGTAGGGCGAAGCCATGCTGCACCGTCGACTCAATCCTTTGACCCTGACTTGAAGAGGGAAGTATTGACTTTCCATTGCATCCTTTTGGGCTTAATTTCGTAGTCTATATTCTTAGTTCTCCTCCTCTCAAAATCACAAATCATCACAATTTTGTGCAATTTCTGCTACACATGCATTTTTTCCCGTTTTGCATCAACGATTTCTCTCTATTCTCTCAACAAAATTCCACGATTTTAAATCCTATGCATGCACAACACACAAACCTTTTATTTCCACCCTTCCACATAGGTTAAAAATATCCCTCGGTGAGTTTGCCCTTAATTTCTACCTCTATTTCATCACTTTGGGATTGATACTATACTTCGATTTTCTAATGGGTTTTCTCTTATCTTGTGGCTTTGTTTTGCAGGAGAGCATGAACATAACATGAGACCCTCTTCTTCTAGTCGGCTGGAGGATGAGGAGGTTTGAATCCACATTATTCTCCACACCCCGTTTCAAGCGCGATCAAGTTTCTATCCTTTTTCAAGGTACACGGCGTCGTTCTCATATCTCATCATCCTTTCGGCGTTGTTGGAACTTTGGTGACGATCACGGTTAGTATTTCTCATACTTTCATCCCCCTTTTCTTTGGCTCACATATTTATGCATGTATTAATGTAAAGGGGGCGGGATATGAACCATTAAACAAATCTACAATTTTTTGGCGATCACGGTGGGACTCCAATGCCCATCACGTTTGTTTTCATGCTCTTTTGTAGGTTGGGTGGATGCATGTTCATGTTTAGGTAGTATTTCCTCCATTCTCCCACTATTTTTGGCGTTTTACGGGCTCTGGTTGTCTAGCGGTCTTATGGTAGACCGCCAGGGGGTAATAAACGGTCATTTGGTAGACCGTTTATGGATTCTGGCAGTGCTCATAAGGCCCTGTTCATCGGGACATAACGTTTGATCTCGGAGTCTGATTGAGCTGATTTTAATTCCATTGGATAGCACTTTGTATTGTCTTTCTATCCATATATCATTTTCACTATTTGGATCACATTTACATAATCTAACATTGTCCAACTTTTTGAGTTTTGTGCATAAGTTCTACAGGCAGGCTCAGGGACAGGTTCACAGGTACATTTTTACTTAGTGATTTGACTGCCTTCCCGATGTCTGAATGAACTGATTTTTATTCCATTGGACAGTCCTTTGTATTGTCTTTCCATCCATAGCTTATTTGCTTCATTTGGGTCTCATTTGTTTAGTTGAAAATTGTCATCATTTTAGCATTTTGTGCATAAAATCTGCATGCAGTCTGCGCACAGGTTCATGGGGGGCAATTTTGCTCAGTGATTTGAGTGACCTCTAGGGGTCAGATTGCTCTATTCTTGGGCTCGTTGTGCAGACCTTTGTATTATCTTTCCATACATATACTACTTGCATCATTTGGGTCACGTTTTCTTAGTTAAAAATTATCATCATTTTAGCATTTTGTCCATAAAATCTGCATGTGGTCTGCGCATAGGTTCACGGGGATAACTTTGCTCAGTGATTTGATTGACCTCCCGGGGTCAGATTGCTCTGTTCTTGGGCTCGTTGTGTAGACCTTTGTATTGTATTTCCATCCATATACTATTTATCTTATTTGGATCATGTTTGCATAGTTTAATTTTGTCTTGATTTTCTATCTTTAGGCTAGAAATTACATGCACTCTGGTGCACATAGGGCCATGCATTGCATATCTTAGTTGCATTTCCTACCTTGGTAAGTGATCCTCTCGCCTCCATATTCCTTGGAGTTGACTAGGCGATCTTATCCGGGACCTCTATAAGTCCCCGCGAGCTGTGGATTCCTACACGGACGCCGGGCCGGTTATACCTTTTCCACCCCTTAAGCTTGCATTTGCATAAGTGTGAGGGAGTTAACCTTAGCCAACCTAAAGTTTAGACCTTATTCCCATAGGATTCCTATCTTGAGGGAATTATTCTTAACTCAAATCATTAAAAGGTCCATTAAATCTTCTAAAATATTTCCCATCATATCAACTTGTTCGACTTGGGTGAAAACTCTCACATTGCATTGTTTGTGTTGTTTGGGTTTGTCCAAGCCCATTAGTGGTGTTTTGTGTTGCATCCACATGTTTTGCTATTGTTAGGCCCATTTAGGCAAGCCCATTTTCTCTATTCATTGTCTGGTCCATTGTCCCGTGATCCGTTGTCCATTAGTCTTTGCATTAGTGGGTTATCCCCCTCTTGTCCTCAAGCCTATTAAGCCCTTTCTTCCCCACTTGTATTATCCTTTATATCCTTGTATTAAGTCTCCATTTGCCCTCATGGAGCATCATTCCAACCCCTTGTATCATTTTTTTCCCTAATCTTCTTCCTATTCCCGCGTGGAATACTCTTCCCACGCGGGCCCATCTCATCGTGGTCCCTCTGATCCATCCGAGGAACAGGCTAATCTCATGGCCCATCTATCAAACCTTGTTCGCCAAATGGACCTGACCCAGGCCCAACGTCTCATTGCAAATCATCTTAATGGGCCTTCTTCTCATAATGGGTCATCTTCCTTTCTTGGGCCTCTTTCTTCTCCTTCATATGCTACTAGCCCGATTTCTAATGGGACTTATTCTCTTAATGGGCCTCATTCTTATGCCCATGTTGCTGCTAGCCCATTCAACCCATATGCCAATGTTTCCTCCAGGCCCGTATACCCTTCCACTCCTGGAATGGCCCCTTTTCCATCTTAGCACAGATCCTCTTATCCGGCCCATTACCATCATCTTGGCCCATATTCACATCCTCTTGTTCAAGTTGGCCCGCATTACTCTCGATCTCTCCCTACTCAGGAGATGATAGCTCAAGCCCAATGCCAGCTTGATGAACTCCAACATCAAATCGATCCTAAGTTCTCCTTAAGTATTCTATTCGTATTTCAAGGTCTTCGGCTTCTGCCATCTTCACAAATTCTCGCATATCACCGTTATGGTGGAGTCGGTAACCCCTATGTGCACTTGAAGGAGTTTATTTATGAGTCGGCCCAATTTCGGCATGACCAACGCTTGATGGCTTATCTATTCGATCTGTCACTGGAGGGCCCAGCTCAAGATTGGTTCTTCTCTCTTCCGCAAGAGCAAGTTGTGAAGTTCCAAGCTATGCAAGAGAAGTTCATTCAGCAGTTTCAAGACTAGGTTGGGCCCAAGTATTCCATGGTGGATCTGGCCCACGAGAAGATGAAGCTCGACGAGGATTTCTGGACCTTTGCCGACCGCTAGCGTTGCCTTGCCGCGCAAGTCCTGGGGCACATTCCGGAGCCGGAGCAAATCAAGATTCTAATTTCTAATGTAACGCCCGATTATCGGTTCATCTTAGCCCTCAACGACATTACCTTCTGGCAACAATTATACAGCCGAGCCCACTTCATTCGTCAACAAATCCAAGATTCCCTTTACCCCGAGTCCCCACCATTCACCCTCAACGTGCCAACCCTACGCTCCCATGAGTCATCCTGCCATGAGTCAGCCATTCACCGCATATCCCTCCACGAGCCAACCTCCCGCCTCTACATACCCATACGCCTCCGCATATCAACCTTCTATGAGTCAGCCTCCTGTGTCTGCATACCCATCTCCGTCTCCACCCTCGGTCAAGGTCACACCACATCCCGAGCAGGTGGATGTCGTCTACATACCCCCCCACTTCGTTCCACATATGCCTTCACCAAATCCCTCCTCCACCGGCCAAGCACTATTGCCTACGCAACATTCACTTCCGTCTCCACAACCATCCCCACCTCATACCTCTCGACATCCCCTTACCCCGAAGCGGGCTCCTCACCCTCCATTGTCGGAGTGTTTTTCAGATATTTTCAAGGCTTTGATAGCCACTCACGCGTTATAGCTCCCTCCGGTTGTGCTTTGTCAACCAACGGTTGGGAATATGCTTCAAGTCTGTGAATTTCACTGCCAGCAGGGGCATTTGGTTGAGGATTGCCCCGAATTTTGGTAGTTTATTTATGGCTTGGAAGCCAAGAAGAGGATTGACTGGGCCATTATTCATAGTTATTCTACATCTCTGCAGCAAGTGGCAACAACAAGAAGCATCACAGCCGTCTCCATTTCAAGACCAGGGGCACCCCTGTGATTCCTTGTCTAGTGTTGAACCCGCTCTGTCGCCTACTCTAATACCCGTTCTTTCACCTTGGCCTTCTCCATCTCCTATCCAATCTCCACAACCTCCACAAACCCAACTCTCTGCTAAGGCCAGTTCCTCCCCTTCTTCTCCCGCCGCCACTTCCACTACTTCTAATGCCGCTCGACGCGTTGTGTCAACACTGTTGATTTATTTTTTTAATTAGATTCCTATCCCGCCCCCTTTAAATACATACATGCATAAACATGTGAATCAAAGACAAGGGGATGAAAGGATGAGAAATACTAACCATGATCGCCACCAAGGTTCTAACAACGCCAAAGGGTGAAGAAGTGTAAAGAACGGTGCCATGTACCTTGGAACTTAAAGACTTGATCGCGCTTGACAAACGAGGTGCGGGGAACTTGTGGATTCAAACCTCCTCTCCTTCCAGCCGGCTAGAGGAAGAGGGCCTCACATTGTATTCATGCTCTCCTGCAAAACAAAGCCAAAACAAGGATAAAAAACTCATTAGAACATGCATGTGTAGAAATCTGCCCAAAGTGATAAAATAGCATGAATAAAAGAGGGAGAATGCACCGGGGGGAGGTTTTTAACCCCTATGGAAGGGTGGAAAAGATAGGTGGGTGTGTTGTGCATGCATGAGATTTTAAATCACAAGATTTCATTGAGAGAATAGAGAGAAAATGATGATGTAAAACGGAGAAAAACGCATGTGTAGCAGAAAGTGCAGAAAACTGTGATGATTTGTGATTTTGAGAGGAAGAGAACTAAGAGTGTAGATCATGAAATCAAGCCCAGAATGATGGAATGGAAAGCCAATACTTCTCTCTCCAAGATGGGGTCGAAGTTGTGAGTTGGAGTTGCAGCATGGCTTCGCCCCACGTCCGGAAAGAGCCCCCCTTTGCGACTACGAACTGGGCAGTTTTTATAGAGTTTTGTAAGAAACCCTCATCTTCTTATCACGATTCCTGAAGATAGAGTCAAAGATAAATCGAGTTCTCTAGATCAAACTCGAGATAATACTAAGGACAAGAGATAGGAACAAACGGGGATCAATTCGAAGGAGGATTCTAGAAGATATGGCTCTTGAAAGGTAGCCCCGGAGCCTTATCTGCAGAGTTTTAGTTGAACCAGGATACTTAAATTCTGATCTTGCGACCCAGATCCTGAGAGATATTACCAATAAAAATTTGATTCCTATGAACCAAATTCAAGATAATATAAAGGGCTAGAAGTAGGAAAAAACGGGGATCAATTTGGATAAGAATTGCAGAAGTTATGGGCTCTGCAAGATAGACATGTTGCATAGTTTTCAGGCCAGAGTCCAGCACGAATTGGACTCTGAGGTATGTGTAACGGCCTATCATAGGACTGTCAGAGTAATATAACGGCCTAGGGTAGGTCCGTCACACTTTCGGGGTCGAACGGGATGATTTTGGATAAGTTTCGGTGTAACGCACCTATACTAGACCGTCACGTAGACTCTGACGGTCTAGGGTAGGATCGCTACGCTCTAGGGGTCGAACAGGGTCATTTCAGGCAAGTTTCGGTGTGACGGTCAATTGTAGGACCATCACACTGCTCTAACACACCTATGTAGGGCCGTCACACTGATGGAGGAAAAAATTGAGCAGACTGCGTGTGACTTTAGCAATTGAAGCGTATCTCTCAAACGAGGTAGAACTAGCGAAAGTGATAGAAGAAGAAATTGTAGATAACTGAGAGAGGAACAACTTTCATGAATAAAGAAATTTGAGAAAATGATTGGAAGATGGAGAAAATGGGGCTGGAAGAGAGAGGAAAATTCTGGGATGTTGGTGAACATCACAGCACGCCAAAAAAATGTGAATAGATCACAATCGGGGCAGAACTGGCCAATGGTGTAGAAGAAGAAGTTGTAGATCTTTGAAAGATGAACAACTTTGATGAAGACAACTTTTTGAAAAGAGGAATAGAAGGAGATGAAAAAGGACCACTTTCAGGACTGCGCAGTGAGAGAGAGCCGATTACTTGAGGGAAGCCGGCGTAAATGGGCCAAAAGTCAACTTAGAAGCCAGAATTTTATAAGATAAGCTCTAGGGCTCTAGGAAATCATGATCTCCAAGACTCAAAGGATAAGGAATGGTAAAAATGGGCTTGAAATCCATCCGAGAAAGCTACAAAACAATGGCTAATTCGGGGCATCAAAAATGATGAATAAGAGAAATGACACAACTTGCGGGCTAAAACGGGTGTCAACAGATGCCCCTCCTTGATGTCCACTTTGCATGGGAACGAGCGAAAGTGGCACGGAGGTGGAATGGAAAGGAGATGGAGCAAAAGTAATAGCGACATGAAATGGAGATGAAGTGGAGATGAAGCGGAGAGAACTGAAAAGCGGGCATCAAGGTAAAAAGACACCCGTCACAACCAACAAGCGACAGGAATTCACCCGAAAACGTCGAACTAACCACCTGAAATGATTGACAAGGATGAGACATGTCTGGAGAACTAAAGTAAAGGAAAGGGAACACGACCAGCCTCATTGAGGACACAATCCATGGACAATGAGTGGGTCGGAAGGAAACACAACATAAGAGCTGGAAAAGGAGAGATAATACTGAGATAAAATCCAGACAAGAATCACACTGGCCAACCAAACCAAGCGGCAAGATCAGAGAAATCGTTCAAACTCGAAGTGGAATGAAGAATCTCTTATCCAAGAGAGCTTAAGTGTAATTAACCATTGCTGAGGAGAAATCGTTGAATGGATTACGAGGCATGAATACTCAAAATGACATGATGCATGCTAGGCTAAAAATAAAGAAATCATTAAAACGAATGCAAAAAAAGATAAAATAGAAAGTACTCAAGGATAATATTGCTAGACTAAGCCAAATGGGGTCAAGAGTCTTCTTGCAACCACGGCGTGCGAGACAGAGTCTATCGTCCCCCACCCGACTCAGCCGAGCGGCCTATCCAACAATTAACTGTATGCTCATAGATCATCATCATTTTTGTTAAAGGGGAACATCAGATCCCAGAACACACGGCCAACCAACCGGTCCTTCAGAGGCTATAATAAGGTAGATACCATATAGTAATGCAACAATGAGAAGGGATAGAGAGCCATACCTGACTTACCTGCCAAGTAAAGCGGCATTCTTTTGGATTTTGGATTTTGGATTTTTTTTTTTATGAATTTTCATCATAAGGCATCCATATGACATGATATGATGTGAACATGAACGAATATGAATGAGCATAACATGATAAGAGAAATATGAACGAAACATGGCACAACATAACATAACGAAGATGGATGAAATATAACAAACAAACAAATAGCAAGCATACATGCGACTAAAGGCACGGTGGGACAAGACAACACGCACACAGTGGAATAGCACACGCGGTGGTATAATGACATGGTGGGACAAAGACACGTGGGATGACAATACCACGGAGGACAAAGACACGAGTGATGTATGACACGGCGGGATAGGGACACGTGTGACGAATGACACGGCGGGACAAAAGACATGGCCAACATGAGAGGACATAGACACATATGACAAGGACACAGTGGGACAAAAGACATGGAGGACCATAGACATGATAAAGATAACAAACACATTCTTCAATCAAAGCCCAAGATCAGATGAAGCGGAACCGCCAGGTTCAAAATCGTGAGACATTGCCTCTCATGGAAACATGATTAAGCAAATAAGCGAAAGTTGAGAAGGCCATGAGCTTCAGAATAGATATTAAAGAGATGAAAATAGATCAAAGAATATGAGCAGGAGACAGAGCGAATGATAGAGCAAGGAAAGCTTGAACCTGCAACCTGCAGCCTGCACACTTAGCAAATAGATTACGTATCTGTCCTCAAGATAAAAAATAAAAGGAACAACAGAGAAGTATTTTTGGATTTTTGTATTTCTGATTTTTTTGCCATATTCAAATTTTTGGGATTTTTTTTTGACACATTTGATTTCTTTTCAGAATTTTGACATATTTGATTTTTTTGGGGGAATTTTGACATATTTCATTTTTTTGGAATTTGACAATATTTCATTTTTTGGATTTTGACAATATTTCATTTTTTTGGATTTTGACAATATCTCATTTTTTTGGATTTTGACATAGCAATCTGTAGCACCCAAAGACAGGCTCGAACTACTGGCCAGGGATGGCCGTCCCTCCCCTCTCATTAAAGGCTTCCCTTAAGCAGGGCGTGCATGTGAGGGTGGCTTACCATAACCAACCGTCTCTAAAGAACGATGCCCCTACTAAGGCCATACCCGGGATACAACTCAGCCTAAGAGGGAGGAGTAGAAGAAAAATTGGAGACAAGCTTTATGCAGGATGGGAGACATTAGGACTTGAATTCCTTCCAGGGCACCACCCCTCAAAGAGATAGCCTATTGCGCCGGGGCTTTGTGTCTTTGATTTTGAGACCCATATTTATCAGGCACACATGCGACCGGGCTCATGGTGTCCCGCGGGGAACTGTACTGCCACTCTTGCCATGCCTTTGATTCATAATATTTCATTGATTCATTTTCTCATTTTGGTAGCCCTTATTGGCTAGATATTGCATGAAAGCTCACTTTCGAGGGTCAAGACCGCCCCTATTTGAGACCTCTCTCGTATTAGGGAGCGCCTAGGTTGGTCATCTTATCCATCAATCTCTTGCCCCTTGCACTTGGCCGAGCAGAGAAGAGAAAAAGACCTTTGTGTATACCCAAAGTATGGCCAAAGCAGCAACGGTGTGTCTCAGAGAGATCGGCTATGGCTTGCCGTGTAGTGTGTGAAAAACCCATGCTTAAAGGTCACCCTCAACAATCAGGGAAAGAAACTAGACTCCCAGTGCGGAGCTATCACCAGCCTAAGGATGCTGCAGAAGTGAACTCATTTTGACACTAAGACTCCTAAAGCCACTCAATCATGTTGAGGAACCAACGTTATAAGCATGTGCAGGAGTAAGAGAGATAATAGTGAAGATACCATTTTCTTGCACAAAATGATGATACCTTGCAAATCCATAGAGTGGAAGTAGCGTCCTGATGCGATCTTGATCATCGAGCTTCGTTCAGCACGAACTTTGTATTCCTTGCTTGACAGGACGAAAGGGAGAGGATAGTAAAGGATCAAAGATTCCTCTACACGGAGGAGCTACAGACACAACACTGGACGAAGAAAGATAAAAAGGAAGAGAGACGAGGGCTAGAACTCCCTCATTAAGGCACCGAGACCCTGATAACAAGGAACCAAATACAGAAGAAACCATATTAGCTGAGATCAAGGCGGGCTAAAGCCTCGAAAACAGCAAGAGAAAGGGCGAAGACCCCGAAAGGGTGAAGAGGAGAGAGTAGAAAGATGATAAAAAGAATCATCCGACGTGGTCGGAGAAGAGGGACGAGAATCATCTCATAGTGCCAGAGAAGGAGAATGGGAGACACCCGGCAAGGTTGGGGAATAAGAAGAACTCAGAGATACCGGAGGAGAAGAATCAGAGGAGGACATAGGCTGAGGCCGAGCATGGTGAGGAGATGGAAAGTTCGGAGGTTCCGGATGGGAAAAGGAAGAACGGGGATTCGCGGACCCGAGATGGGAGGAGAGAATCATGGAGGGAGAATTAGGAGAGGGCAGATACACCACCCAGGGGTGGGAACCGAGTAGAAGAAATGACGAGTGAAAGGAAGAAGAAGGAAGAGAAGTGGACCCCTGAGTGCACAACTGACGACCCTTAAACTTACGCTGTCGCCCCTTCTTAGCTGATACTTCTTGAACATGGACTCGCCTGGCGAGAGCTCGAATCCTTGGGCACCTTGCCTTGCAATATCTTCTCAAATAGTGAGCCCATCTAGCAGATGGCCTGGCCCGACTATGAACATACAGCTTTGCTGGGGCAATTACCCCTAGACACCCCGTGCTAACAACAGTAAGTGGGCATTCTTGGACAAGTAACCCTTCAGGGTGATGAATATCACAAATCCACGGGGTTTTGTCTCTCGGCACTAGAAGCATGAGATTCGGCAACTCCACTCGGAACTCAGCCTTAAAGCACAACTCCCTTGATAAAAGAGACAGGTGAAGCTGAGGGAGAGTAATACATGGCGTTGACATGGCCGGTTTGCTAATAAACTGAGGAAGATTGCATAACAAGTGCAGAATATCCTTGGAAAGTGTAGAAGATATGGCCAATTGCCCCTTGAACATAGAATCCATAATCTTCTTGGCGGCCGTATGCGTTAGCACAACACGGGTAGAGAACCCTTCTTGGCCTGTCATCTGAACAGCAATAGAGCGAGAAAAAATAATAGCATCAACGGTGAACTCTCCGGCGAGCAAGGAGATTGCCACCGGCGTCGCTCGGGAAGAAACTGGCATCAACTCAAGGGAACTCTTCTTAGCAACTGTCATCTTTGAAAGTAGAGGTGCATCATCCCCAAAATAGCCAAGGACGAGGACACGAACCGACATCTGACAAATAAAATCCTGAATCTTGAAATGCATGGCCAGCACTGAATCATCCTGACTTGGCTTATTGTCTCCCTGGGGATTAGACCCGATGGGCACCAAAGGAAGCGCACACCCGCTCTGTGGGGTGGAAGTGGTTGGAGAAGTAAAGCGAATATGTTTGGGTGGAACACGTGAGGGTTTGGAAGGCATGGAGGCTCCAACGGGAGTGGTGATAGAAAGTGAAGGCACAGGCGATATGGCGATGATAGGCTTGGGTGGCAACAAAGGCGAAGGTGAAGGCGTGGCTGAGGGTAAAGGTAAAGGAGAAGGTTTGGCTTGCTCAGGCTCGGGCAAAGGTGATGGCAGAGATGGAGGCAAGGGTGGAGATGGAGGTGGTGATGGCAATGGAGATGGAGATGATGGTGATGGCAATGGAGATGGTGAGGATAGTGATGAAGGCGATAGTGGTAGTGGATATGGAGGTGGAGAGGGTGAAGAGGGAGGTTGTGGTGTCCACCGTCGACGTGTCGACGTAACGCGTCAAACGGTGTTAGGGATAGAAGTAGTGGTAATGGCGGCAAGAGAGGAAGGGGAGTCACTAGCATGAGCAGAGGCTTGGGTTTGTGGCGGCGATGGAGCCGGGGTAGGAGATGGAAAAGGTAACGGAGTAGGTGAAGGAGCAAGAACAGCACTAGATGAGGAATCACAGGGGTGCCCCTGGCCTTGAAGTAACATAGACGGCTGCCCAGGTGGCACTTCTTGCTGCTGCTATTGGCTGCGAAGATGTAAAATGACTTTGTGAATAGCGGCCCAATCAATCCTTTTCTTAACTTCCAGATCATAAATATAATCCCAAAACTCGGGGTAATCCTCAACCAAATGCCCCTGCTGGCGGTGGAAATTATAGAACTGAAGCATAACCCCGACTGCGGGTCGACAGGGCACAACCGGAGAGAGCGGCAACGCATGGGTGGCCATCAAAGCCCTGAAAATATCCGTGAAGCACTCCAGCAACAGAAGACAAGGAGCCCGCTTCGGGCAAGGTGGATGCCGAGGGGTATGAGGTGAGGATGGTTGTGGAGATGGAAGTGGAGGTTGTGTAGGTAGGAGTATGTGGCTAGTGGTGGAGGGCTTTGGTGATGGCATGTGTGGAACGGGATGAGGGGGTATGTAGATGGCATCTACTTGCTCGGGATGTGGTGTTCCCTTGACCGGAAGTGGAGATGCAGACGGGTATGTGGATGCGGGAGGCTGACTCATGGAAGGTTGATATGCGGAGGCGTATGGGTACGTAGAGGCGGGAGGTTGGCTCGTGGAGGGATATGTGGCGGAAGACTGACTCATGGCCGGCTGACTCATGAGAGCGTAGGGTTGGCACATGGAGGGTGAAGGTTGATATGTGGAGGTGGATGGTGGAGACTCGAGGTCAAGGGAATCTTGGATTTATTGGCGAATGAAGCGGGCTCGGCTGTAAAGTTGTTGCCAGGAGGTGATGTCGTTGACGGCTAAGATAAATCGATACTATGGCGCGGCATTGGATATCAGCATCATGATTTGCTCTCCCTCCGGTATGTGCCCTGGGACTTGCGCGGCAAGGCGACGCCAACGATCGGCAAAGGTAGAGAACTCCTCTTCGGGCTTCATCCTCTCATGGGCCAGATCCACAATAGAGTACTTGGGCCCAACCTGGTCTTGAAACTGTTGAAGAAATTTCCCTTGCACGGATTGAAAATTCACGGCTTGCTCTTGCGGAAGAGAGAAGAACCAATCCCGAGCCAGGCCTTCCAATGACAGACCAAACAGATAAGTCATCAAGTGTTGGTCATGTCGAAATTGGGCCGACTCATAAACGAACTCCTTCAAGTGCACATACGGGTCACCGACTCCACTATAACGATGATATGTGGGAATTTGTGATGGAGATAGAAGCCGAAGACCTTGAAATGTAAACAGAACACTTAAAGAGGATTTGGGATCGATCCGAGGTTGAAGCTCATCAAGCTGGCGTTAGGTTTGAGCAATCATCTCTTGGGTAGGGAGACATCGAGAAGAATATGGGCCAACATGAGCAAGAGGATGTGAATTCGGACCAGTATAATGGTAATGGGCCGGATAAGAGGATCCAGGTTGAGAAGAAGAAGAGCCCATTCCGGGAATGGAATGATATGTGGGCCTGGAAGAAGCATGAGCATAAGGGCCCATTGGGCTGGTAGCAACATGGGCAGAAGGATGAGTCCTATTAGAAAAATAAGGCCCATTAAGAGAATGGGGCCCATTAAGATGATGAGGCCAATTAAAGAGAGAAGAAGGTCCATTAAGAGAAGGAGGCCCATAGAGATGAGATACAATAAGACGTTGGGCCTGGGCCGGATCCATTTGGCAAACAAGGCTTGAAAGATTGGCCATGAGATTAGCCTGTTCCTCGGAGGGATCAGATGGACCACAGGAAGATGGGCCCATGTGGGAAGAGGATTCCACGCGGGAATAGGAAGAAGATTGAGAAAAAGAATGATACAAGGGGTTAGAATGATACTCCATGAGGGCAAATGAAGATTTAATACAAGGATATTAAGGAGAATACAAGTGGGGAAGCAATGGCTTAATGGACTCGAGGACAAGGGGGGCTGACCCACTAATGCAAAGATGAATGGATAACGGACCACGAGACAATGGACTAGACAATGGACACACAAAATGGGCTAAGCTAAATGGGCCTAACAACAACAAAACATGTGGATGATGAAAGAATTCAACACAAAAACCACTAATGGGCTTGGACAAGCCCAAACAACACAAATAATGCAATGTGAGAGTTTTCACCAAAGTCAAACAAGTTGATATGATGGAAAATATTTTAGGGATTTTAATAGACATTTTAATGATTTGAATTAGGAAAAATTCCCTCAAGATAAGAATCCTATGGGAATAAGGTCCAAACTTTGTGTTGACTAAGGTTAACTCCCTCACACGTATGCAAATGCAAGCCTAAGGGGTGGAAAGGTACAACTGGCCCGGTGTCCGTGTGGGAATCCACGGCTCACGGGGACTTTTGGAGGTCCCATATAAGATCACCTAGTCGAGCCCAAGGAAT
This sequence comes from Amorphophallus konjac, assembly GCA_022559845.1. Classification (NCBI taxonomy): domain Eukaryota; kingdom Viridiplantae; phylum Streptophyta; class Magnoliopsida; order Alismatales; family Araceae; genus Amorphophallus; species Amorphophallus konjac. Next base: position 141,451,127 of record CM040124.1, read on the forward strand.
ATGGGAACGAGTGGATCACTTACCAAGGTAGGAAATGCAACTATGATATGCAATGTATGACCCTATGTGCACCGGAGTGCATGTAATTTCTAGCCTAAAACTAGAAAATCAAGACAAAATTAAACTATACAAACATGATCCAAATAAGACAAATAGTATATGGATGGAAAGACAATATAAAGGTCTGCACAATGGGCACAAGAATAGATCAATCTAACCCTGGGAGGTCAATCAAATCACTGAGCAAAGTTAACCTTGTGAACCTGTGCGCAGACCACATGCAGATTTTATGGACAATGCTAAACTGATGATAATTTTTAACTAAGCAAATGAGACCAAAATGATGCAAATAAGCTATGGATGGAAAGATAATACAAAGGACTATCTAATGGCACAAAAATTAGTGCAATCAGACATCGGGAAGGCAGTCATATCATTGAGTAAAGATGTACATGTGAACCTATCCCTGAGCCTGCCTACAGAACTTATGCATAAAACTCAAAAAGTTGGACAATATTAGAATAAGCAAATGTTAACCAAATGATGAAAATGATATATGGATAGAAAGACAATACAACGGGCTATCCAACGTAACAAGAATCAGCTCAATCGGACATTGGGACCAAACGTTATGCCTCGATGAACATGGCCCTATGAGCATGCGCGCAAGACTGCCAGAAGCTGTAACGGTCTACCAAATGACCGTTATATGGCCGTGACGGTCTACCATAAGACCGTCACATAACCAGAGCCCGTAAAACAACAAAAATACTGGGAGAATGGAGGAAATATTACCTAAACATGAACATGCACCCACCCAACCTACAAAAGAGCATGAAAACAAGTGTGATGGGCATTGGTGTCCCACCGTGATCGCCAAAAAACTGTTGATTTATTTTTTTAATTAGATTCCTATCCCGCCCCCTTTAAATACATACATGCATAAACATGTGAATCAAAGATAAGGGGATGAAAGGGTGAGAAATACTAATCGTGATCGCCACCAAGGTTCCAACATCGCCAAAGGATGAAGAAGTGTAAAGAACGACGCCGTGTACCTTGGAACTTAAAGACTTGATCGCGCTTGACAAACGAGGTGCGGGGAACTTGTGGATTCAAACCTCATCTCCTTCCAGCCGACTAGAGGAAGAGGGCCTCACGTTGTATTCATGCTCTCCTGCAAAACAAGGATAAAAAACTCATTAGAACATGCATGTGTAGAAATCTGCCCAAAGTGATAAAATAGCATGAATAAAAGGGGGTGAACGCATCGGGGGGAGATTTTTAACCCCTATGGAAGGGTGGAAAAGATAGGTGGGTGTGTTGTGCATGCATGAGATTTGAAATCACGAGATTTGATTGAGAGAATAGAGAGAAAATGATGATGTAAAATGGAGAAAATTGCATGTGTAGCAGAAAGTGCAGAAAACAGTGATGATTTGTGATTTTGAGAGGAAGAGAACTAAGAGTGTAGATCATGAAATCAAGCCCAGAATGATGGAATGAAAAGCCAATACTTCCCTCTCCAAGATGGGGTCGAAGTTGTGAGTTGGAGTTGTAGCATGGCTTCGCCCCACATCCGGAAAGAGCCCCCCTTTGCGACTGCGAACTGGACAGTTTTTATAGAGTTTTGTAAGAAAGCCACATCTTCTTATCACGATTCCCGGATATAGAGTCCAAGATAAATTGAGTTCTCTAGATCAAAGTCGAGATAATACTAAGGACAAGAGATAGGAACAAACGGGGATCAATTCGGAGGAGGATTCTAGAAGATATGGCTCTTGGAAGGTAACCCCGGAGCCTTATCTGCAGAGTTTTAGTTGAACCAGGATACTTAAATCTTGATCTTGAGACCCAGATCCCGAGAGATATTGCCAATAGAAATTTGATTCCTATGAACCAAATTCAAGATAATATAAAGGGCTAGAAGTAGGAAAAAACGGGGATCAATTTGGATAAGAATTGCAGAAGTTATGGGGTCTGCAAGATAGGCCTGTTGCACAATTTTTGGGCCAGAGTCCAGCACGAATTGGACTCTCAGGTATGTGTAATGGCCTATCGTAGGACCTTCAGAGTAATATAACGGCCTAGGGTAGGTCCGTCACACTCTGGGGGTCGAATAGGTTGATTTCGGATAAGTTTCGGTGTAACGCACCTATACTAGACCGTCACATGGACTCTGATGGTCTAGGGTAGGACCGCCATACTCTAGTGGTCGAACAGGGTCATTTCAGGCAAGTTTTGGTGTGACGGTCTATCGTAGGACTGTCACACTGCTCTAACGCACCTATGTAGGGCCGTCACGCTGATGGAGGAAAAAGTTGAGCAGACTGTGCGCGACTTTAGAAATTGAAGCGTATCTCTCAAAAGGGGCAGAACTAGTAAAAGTGGTAGAAGAAGAAATTGTAGATAATTGAGAGAGGAACAACTTTCATGAATAAAGAAATTTGAGAAAATGATTGGAAGATGGAGAAAATGGGGCTGGAAGAGAGAGGAAAATTTTGGGATGTTGGTGAAAAGCACATCACGCTGGAAAAATGTGAATAGATCACAATCGATGCAGAACTGGCCAATGGTGTAGAAGATGAAGTTGTAGACCTTTGAAAGATGAACAACTTTGATGAAGACAACGTTTTGAAAAGAGGAATAGAAGGAGATGAAAAAGGACCACTTTTAGGACTGCGCCATGAGAGAGAGCCGATTACTTGAGGGAAGCCGACATAAATGGGCCGAAAGTCGACTTAGAAGCCAGAATTTTATAAGATAAGCTCCAGGGCTCTAAGAAATCATGATCTCCAATACTCAAAGGATAGGGAATGGTAAAAATGGGCTTAAAATCCATCCGAGAAAGTTCTAAAATAATGGCTAATTCGGGGCATAAAAAATGATGAATAAGAGAAATGACATAACTTGCGGGCTAAAATGGGTGTCAACAAACACGTCGACGGTGGGCACCACGACGTCCCTCTTCACTATCTCCACCTCCATGTCCATTACCCCCATCGCCTTCATCACCATCCTCACCATCTCCATTGCCATCACCATCATCTCCGTCTCCACCACCAGTGCTTCCATTACCTCCACCATCTCCGTCACCATCGGTGCTCGAGCCTGAGCAGGCTATACCCCCACCTTCACCTCCGCCTTCACCTTCGTCCGCACTCGAACTTGCCATAATCTCAACCCCTTTGTCTCCACCCAAACACACCACTCCCGTTGAAGCCGCCACGCCTTCCAAACCTTCACATGTGCCATCCAAACATATTCCGTTTACTTCTCCAACCACTTCCACCCCATGGAGCGGGTGTGCGCTTCCTTTGGTGCTCCTCGGGTCTAATCCCCAGGGAGATAAAAAGCCAAGTCATGATGATTCAACGCCGGCTACGCATTTCAAGATTCAAGATTTTTTCTGTCAGATGTCGATCCGCGTCTTGGTCCCTGGTTATTTTGGGGATGATGCGCCTCCACTTTCAAAGATGACAGTTGCTAAGAAGAGTTACCTTGAGTTGATGCTTGTTTCTTCCTGAGCAATGCCAGTGGCAATCTCTTTGCTCACCGGAGAGTTCACTGTTAATGCCATTATTTCTCCTCGCTCTGTTGCCATTCAGATGGCAGGCCAAGAAGGGCTCTCTACCCGTATTGTGCTAACGCATACGACTGCCAAGTACATTGTGAATTCCATGTTCAAGGGGCAATTGATCGTATCTTCTACACTTTTAAAGGATATTTTGCACATTATATGCAACCTCCCTCATATTTTGCACACTATCAGTACGCCGGCCATGTCAATGCCGCACATTACACTCCCTTAGCTTCATCCCGCTCATCTAGTAAGGGAGTTTTACTTCATACTCGATTGTTGAATGGAAATGCCGAATCTCATGCTGCTAGTGCCAAGTGACAAAACTCCATTATTTTCTGATATTCATTCATCTAAGGAGTTATCTATCTGAGAATGTCCTACTATTGTTAGTACCGGGAGTCTAGGGGCAATCACCCCGATGAAGTTGCATGTTCATGATCGGACCAGGCTGTCTGCTAGATGGGCCTGTTATTTGAGAAGCCACTGCAAGTCAAGAGACCCAAAGGTCCAAGTTCACGCTAGGAGGGTCCATTACAAGCTAGTTTCAGCTAAGAAGAGACGGCGACGTAAGTTTAGGGGCCGTCGATTGTGCACTAAGGGATCCACCTCTTCCTCCCCTTCTTTTCATTCACCATTCCTTCTGCTCAGCTCTCACCCTTGGGTGGTGTACCTTCCTTATTCCAATCCCACGTCCATGATCTTATCCTCTTTTCCTAGGTCCGCAAACCCTCACTCTTCTCATCCAATTTCTCCGAACTCTCCTTATTCTTACTGTCTTAGGCCTCGGCCCATGTCATCCTTTCATCCCAATGTAGGGATTTCTTCTTCTGATCCTTCTCCTCTGGTATCTCAGGGTTCCGTCTCTAATTCTCCTTCCCTGACCCTGTCAAGTGATTCTCATTCTCCTTCTCCGACCCTATCGGATGATTCTTGTTCCTTTTCTCCGACCACATCGGATGATTTTCCTTCTCACTTTCCTATTCACTCTTCCTCACCCTTTCGGGGTCATTACCCTTTTTCTTGCTGTTTTCAAGGCTTTAGTCCGCCTTGATCTCAGTTGATCCGGTTTCTTCTGTAATTAGTTCCTTGTTATCAGGGTCTCTGTGCCTTAACGAGGGAGTTCTAGTATGACGACCCAGAGTGCCTGATACCGATATACCGATAACATCGATACACCGATACTAGGAACTGGGGAAGCCACCCAAGAGGCTGATGAGGCCCCTGAAGGATTAGTGAAGTTCGTTGAGGGGATGTATAACGAATTGCAATCATAAGCGCACATATTAGAATTAAACAATAAAATTAGACAAGAGTGCAGAAGCAATTAAAATAAACAAGTGCTAATTATATAAACTAGTCGAGAGACACAAGAGTACTAGTCCACAAGTACAACTACACGGGGCATACCCTGGCAAAAGTACAAAAGAGGGCCAAAAAGGCAACCCGTCTACTGCTGGCAGCTAAGAGCGGGTTGCCTTTTTGGCCCTCTTTTGTACTTTTGTCAAGGTATGCCCTGTGTAGTTGTACTTGTGGACTAGTACTCTTGTGCCTCTGGACTAGTTTATATAATTAGCACTTTTTTATTTTAATTGCTTCCGCACTCTTGTCTAATTTTATTGTTTAATTCTAATATGCGCGCTTGTGATTGCAATTCGTTATACATCCCCTCAACGAACTTCACTAACCCTTGAGGGGCCTCATCAGCCTCTTGGGTGGCTTCCCCAGTTCCTGGTATCGGTGTATCGATGTTATCAGTATATCGTTATCCGGCACTCTGGGTCGTCACAGTTGGTATCAGAGCGGAGTTGAGGATTTGTATAAGGAATTGGAATGTGCACTTGTCCATAGCTAGTCCCTTCGTGTTGTCTATTGCTGGCTTAGGATGTTTTCCGTATGATTGATGGATTTGCCGTTATTTTGTATGTCAGGCAGTTGAAATTATGTCGCCTCGTCGAGGAAGACCTCCTCGAGTTCCTCGAGCTCCTAGAGATGCGCCTACAGAAGAGAGTGGTTCTGCACCGCCTCCTGTAGTTCCCGCAGTTCCTGCAGTACCTGTTGTTCCTCCTCCAGCGCTAGTAATTGCTCCTCAAGTTGAAGTGCCTGGTAGTCAAGGCAAGGCTTTGAAAGAATTTTTTTTGTTCAATCCGCCTGCTTTCGACGGACAGCCTGATCCAGAGGTAGCAAGGCAGTGGCTGGATGTGATTGAGCGCGTGTTCCTATCGATGGAGTGCGCGGAGGACGAGAAAGTGATGTTGGCAGCATTTCAACTTCATGGTATAGCCATTACATGGTGGAAAGCCGAGTGGCATATTGCATTTCATTCTAGGCCCCTTCGGCAGATCACTTGGGCAGAGTTCGTTGCAGCCTTCGAGCATGCCTATACTCCTACATGCTTGCAGATGGCTAAGATGTATCAGTTCATGGAGCTGACTCAGGGTAGCATGACTGTGCTTCAATATCGCAACAAATTCATGGAATCGGGTCAGTATGCACCCCATGTGCATGCTAATGAAGCTTTGAAGACTCAGCAGTTCTTGCGAGGGTTGAGGCCAGAGTTGAAATTGCCCTTGATTGCGAGTCGTGTTGCTGATCTTGATGGTGCATGCCATGCAGCTGTGGCACTTGAGCTGGAGATGATGAGACTAGGAGGGTATTCACAAATGGGGTTGGTTTAGTTGATGATGCAGTCTCAGCAAGCTTACCGACCGCCAGTGGCAGGTGTCCCTTCGGTTCAGCCAGATGTTAGTGGTGTTTCTTCCTCATCCAAGACCAAGTTCAAGAAGTTCAAAAAGAAGAAGAAGTTTTTCCAATAGCCGTCGTCCGGTGCAGATACTATTCAGCAGCCGACATCGCCTTCTTCTCAGTCTTGTTAAAGTTCTGCTGTCAGTCAGCCATGGACTTGTCGGAGATGCGATGGTCACCATAAGGGTCAGCCGTGTTCTCTTCCAGTTGTTTATTTTCGTTGTGACCAGCCAAGTTACGTGGTTTGAGATTACCCGCTGAGGCGAAGTAGGTGCAAGCTCCTCAGTTTTCTCAGTCCCAGTAGTCACAATTCAGACCTCCTTCTTTACCTCAACCTCAACAATAATTCTATTCTCAAGCTTCGGCGTCTTCCCAGCAGTCTTCAGCCGGATCTAAGAAGCAGAAGGGCAAGGTTTCACACATGACTCGAGCTGAAGCAGTTGCATCCCTTCTGGTTGAAGGTACGATTATGCTTTATGGTTATTCAGCTCGTGTCTTATTTGATTCTGGTACTTCTCACTCTTTTATCTCTGAGGATTTCATTGCATGCATTGAGGAGCCAACATCAGAGATGACTTGTGAGCTGTTTGATGAGTTGCCTTCTGGAGATTTCATGATTACACCTCTGTGTCTAGAAGAATATCCTGTTATGATTAATAATCATCAGTTACCGGTGAGATTGTATGCGTTGCAGTTGGCAGATTATGACATCATTCTGGGTATGGATTGGTTGGAGCAGTATGGAGCTGTGGTTGACTGCAGATCGAAGAAAGTCTATTTTCAGCCACAGGGAAAATCAACATTTTATTTCCAAGGTATTCGATCCCGCTCTTCTCACTTGATTATTTCTGCTATTCGAGCCTGTAGATTGCTTAGTGCAGGTTACAAGGGATTCTTAGCTTCTGTGGTTGCTGTTGAGAAATCGCGACAGGTTGTCAATGATATTCCCATTGTCTGTGAGTTCCCTGATGTGTTTCCTGATGAGTTGCTAGGCTTGCCTCCAGAGCGAGAAATTGAAATGGTGATTGAACTGATTCCTGGTACAGCCCCGTTAGCAAAGGCACCGTACAGAATGGCTCTAGCTAAAATTAAGGAACTGCGAGCACAGCTACTTGAATTGCTGGAAAAAGGCTATATTCGCCCCAGTTATTCTCCGTGGAGTGCTCCAGTGTTGTTTGTGAAAAATAAAGATGGAAGCCCGAGGCTTTGTATTGATTATAGATAATTGAATCAGGTGACTATCAAGAATAAATATTCGCTTCCCAAGATTGATGATTTGTTTGACCAGTTATAGTATGCTACTGTCTTTTCACGGATTGACCTTCGGTCTGGCTACTTTCAATTGCGGATCCGGGAGTCTGATATAGAGAAGACAGCTTTCAGCACTCGATATGGTCACTATGAATTTCTGGTAATGCCGTTTGGTTTGACGAATGCTCCAGCAGCCTTCATGGACTTAATGCAGCGTATTTTCTGTCCATATCTGGATCAGTTCGTGGTGATCTTTGTTGATGATATTCTGGTTTAGTCTACTTCTGATGAAGATCATGTGCATCACTTGAGGATCGTTCTGTAGACCCCAAGAGATCACGAGCTTTATGCGAAGTTTAGTAAATGTGAATTCTGGCTTCGGGAAATTCATTTTCTTGGCCATGTGATTTCTGGTGATGGAGTAGCAGTGGACCCTGCAAAGATTGAAGCTGTTCTGAGTTGGCAGAGACCGAGAACTGTAACAGAGATAAGAAGCTTTTTAGGCTTGGCCGGGTATTATCGCAAATTCATCCAGGATTTTGTAAAGATTGTAGCACCTATGGCTAGACTGACTCGTAAAGATGTACCGTTTGTCTGGTCAGATCGATGTGAGGATAGCTTTGTTGAATTGAAAAGGCTCTTGACTTCTTCTCCAGTGTTGACTTTGCTGTCCGGCTCGGGTGGATTTGTTGTTTGCACAGATGCTTCTCGAGTGGGATTGGATGCAGCGCTGATGCAACATGGAAAGGTTATCGCATATGCATCTCGACAATTGAAACAGCATGGAGAAAATTATCCCACGCATGATCTGGAGCTAGCTGTAGTTATTTTTGCCTTAAAAATCTGGAGACATTATATGTATGGTGAGAAATTTCAGATTCTGACTGATCACCAGAGTTTGCAGTATATATTCTCCCAGAAAGATCTGAATCTCAAGCAGCGTCGCTGGATGGAATACATGAAAGACTATGACTTTACACTCTCCTATCAGCCGGGAAAAATGAACGTTGTGGCTAATGCTCTGAGCAGGAAGGTGCAAGTCAGTCATCTGTTACTTCATGAATGGAAATTGTGGGAATGACTTTCGAGCGAGGCATTCAGTGTAGAGATTCCTGCCGATCCAAGGATGCCAGTTTGTGCTAGTTTGACTTTGAGTTCAGCTTTATATCAGCAGATTAAAGAAGCTCAGCAAGCTGATTCTGATTTGGCTCGTGTTGTATCAAGGTTTGATGATGAGCTGGTTGTCAGTTTTCATGGCAGATTGTATGTCCCTGTAGAGGATGCTTTGAGATATGCAATTCTGAGTGAAGCCCATGGATCCCGCTTTGCTATTCACCCAGGTGTTACCAAGATGTATCAGAATTTGAAAAAGCAGTTCTGGTGGCCAAGTATGAAGAAAGATATGGCCGTGTTTGTTTCCAAGTGCTTGACTTGTCAGCAGGTTAAAGTCGAACATTAAAAGCCAGGTGGATTGCTTCAGCCGTTGGAGATTCCAATGTGGAAATGGAATCATGTTACTATAGATTTTGTGGTGGGTTTGCCTCGAAGTTCTCAAGGTTTTGATGGTATCTGGTTGCTTGTTGATAGATTAACTAAGACTGCCAGATTGTTGCCAATTAAAGTTTCTTGGAGTGTGCAGAAATTGGACAAACTTTATGCGCAAAAGATTATGCCACTACATGGAATTCCAATTTCACTTGTGTCAGATCGTGATCCACGTTTTACCTCCAGCTTCTGGCGTAGTTTTCAGAAAGCTTTGGGCACTGAATTAGCCTTCAGTTCAACGTATCATCCTCAGTCAGATGGACAGTCGGAGAGGACTATTCAGACTCTGAAAGACATGCTGAGATCATGTTGCCTGGATTGACAAGGTTCGTGGAATCAACATTTGCCACTTGTTGAATTTGCTTATAATAATAGTTTTCACTCCAGTATTGGCATGGCTCCTTATGAGGCACTGTATGGTCATCTTTGTCGTACTCCTCTGAACTGGTTTGATGTTGGGGACAGACTCTTGACAGGACCTGACATGGTGCAACAGTGTTCTGATGTTGTTCGTCTGATCAGGCAGAGATTGTTGACAGCTCAGAGTCGACAGAAAAGTTATGCAGATCAACGCAGACATCCAGTATAATTTGAGCTAGGAGATATGGTTTTTGTCAAAGTATCTTCGATGAGTCAACGGTTAGTATTTCTCATCCTTTAATCCCCCTTTTCTTTGGCTCACATATTTATGCATGTATTAATTTAAAGGGGGCGGGATAGGAACCATTAAACAAATCTACAACCCTCTCCCCCTTACACCACATCCACTCACCCGAGCCGGCCTCTCCCTCTCACTCTCCCCCTTGTAGACAGTCACACACCATCCCCCGTCTGCTAACTATCTTTCTGCCCTCCGCTGTGGCCACCCTCCTCATCACCACCTCCACCTCCCTCCCTCTCCCTAGCCTCCACGACCACTGCAACCTCCACTATCACTCATCCTCTCTCTCTAACCCTCCGTCTCTCACACCCTCACCCACACCGTCTGCAGTCATCGCCTCAGCCGTATGCCCACACCCCCACGGCCACCGCCTCTCCTGCGCTACCATATCCAGCTCCCACCATCCTCTCTCCCTTTCGCTACCGCGACCGCGTGACCACTGCCGTGACCGCCACCATGACTGTCGCCGCGACCGCCGCCATGCCGGTCTCTCTTTCTCTCTCTGTCTTCTCCGTCCCCTCTACACATACCAACACCGCCACCCTCTCGTTCCCATTCTCTCTGCACGCCTCCTCACACCGCAGTCGCCCTTCCCTCTCCCTCTTTCTCTCTAGCTCACACACGAAGGGCCACTCCTTCTCTCTCTCTCTCTCCCACGATCTCTCTCTTTCTCTCTCCTCCTCTATCTCCTCCTCTCTCTTTCTCTATCTCTTTTAAACACATACACACACGTAAGTTTTATTTTTACTTTCTTTTTCTCATCCTCTTTTATCTTATTAGCCCCTCCATTTTATCTATTTCTCTCTCTATATATAACTTTCTCTTTTTCTCTCTTCTCTATCTCTCTCTAATCCACCATGCACACACGTGGGTTTTAACATGTATCTATATATATATATATATATAATGATTAAACTCTCCTCCCCTCATCATTTTTAACTTTTCTCCTCTCTTTTATTATTGTTTATTATTAAGCCTTCACCTCCGTCCCACTCTATTTTCTATTTTTTAAAAAAACTTTCCCTCTCTCTCTCTATATATATTTTCTTAGTAATATTTAATATTTTTTTATCCCTTATATCCCACTCTCTCTCTATATCACTTTACATCTCGATTTCTCTCTTTATTTTTTCATTTTTTCATTTTTTCTCTTCATATCTCCTGATTGTTCCCTTTCTCCCTCTAGATCTCTCTCAGAATAAAAAAATAAAAAAAAATAAAATCAAAATAAAATAAAATAAAAAGAGGACAACATCAACTAGGGTAACCAAAGGAAGCCCTCTTCGTCGGTCGGCTGAAAGAAGAGGAAGAAAGAACCCGCACTATTCCACTCCCGTAGGCGAACACGACTAAATTCCTTTCTATTGTGGGGTTCTCAGCCCCCGACGATCACACCATCAACACCGCGCGGAGAGTCATTTCCCACGGCGGTATCCCTAACACGGGCGGAGGATCATTCCCCGCGGCGGTTCCCCTCCCTATTTCATTTCAGTCATTTAATTTCTACAATTTAAATTCTATACCATTCCCCTCCCTCCGAGGTCGCGACGAGTCGCTTCCCGCTATAGCCATTTATTTCTGTAATTTACTTTCTGTACACTAACAATAACCCCCAACACTAACTCTAACCCTAACACTAACCCAATAAAACTCGCGGCGAGTTACTTCCCGCAGTGGTCCTTTTATTTCGGCAATTTACTTTCAACATTTAATTTCTACACACTCCCATCCCCCAATAAATCCCACGGAGGGTGCCACCTCTTGTAGTGGTTTTAATTATGTCATTTTCAATTTTTTGTTCAAACCCCGCGGAGAACAAGTTCTCGTGGAGGTTTCATTAACATCATTTTAATTTTTGTCATCTCAATTTCTATCAAATTGTACCCTTCTCCTTCCGTGTATTTTCCTGTCTCGTGTGTTTCCCCGTTCGAGCTCGGTAGAGACAATTCTCTCCGGGAGTCTTTCTCTGCATCCTCTTTAAGCGCCCATGTTTCTTACCCGCTAATAAGACTGCGTGACGTTCGTCCACATCATGTAGGACACAGGATATAGACCTCTTACAGATCACGACTGTTTTTGATCAGGTGTTCAGCCACACCACGTGCGCTCTCTCATTAGAGCCCTAGCTGATTTCCATGTACAGCCAAACCTAACTATTTTTTATTAGGTGTTTTGTCACACCACGAGCACTCACTCACTGGAGCCCCAGTTGATTCCACTGGTATAGCCAAACCCAGGATATCGACCTCCTGTAGGTACTCTTGCCTGCGAGTAAGTAATGAGTGGTATGAGTGGATCTAGAGGGGGATGAATAGATCCTCACCAACAATACTTGACCACTTAAAAGTTCATAAAAGAATTGCAGAACAGAATGAACTCGATTGAACAACTTAAGCTTGATTGTAGACTAGAAAATGTGTTGTTCGAGAGTAGGAGATTGTGAGATGCACTAACTAGATGATTGCGCCTGTGAATGAGGTAGAAGAGATGGAATGAACCATAGTAAACCACTGCTTAGGGATTTTTAGGTGATTTGGCTACTATCTAGCAGATCTACATCCACCTCTCACCAAAACCTGGTGAGGCTTACTATGATGCAAATGCAGCAACACACACATTGACAAGTCCCCAACAAACGTAGATAAACAACTTAACGGGGATGAACCCCGCACACACACACACACTGCTACTCGTAGCAACCACACGGGGATGAACCCCAAAAGAAAAGTGGTGGGTACACCGGACCCACCGGACCCGTCACACGAAGCTGACGCTGCACCGCCCAGACACCACCGAGCCTGTGGCTCAGAGATTCGGCGACCTGAGTATGTATTTTATTTGTGTGTATTTTACTTGTATTGTGGTGGTATTGTATTATTAACCACTAATCACATTTTATTTTATTTTGGCCAATAGTCGAAGGTTGGTTGTTGTATCTTGTTTTATTAGGCCAAATAGTCATAGGATATGGGTGTCCTTAGTTGAAATGTCTAGGGGTATTCTTGTCCTAGTGTAATATGGCCTTTCCTATATAAAGGAGGCTAGTGTATCATTTTATGCATAGATTGAATGAAAGAAGAAGTTTGTATGTGAGAGAGTTTCCCCTCTTCTTGCCTCCCTTCCCTCCAACTCATTTGTGAGAAGAGAGTGATTGCCCAGTGAGAGACCGTCCGGTGTGAGATCGAGCTGCGTGAGGTAGTGGTTATCCCATCCCGTTCATGTTTTCGGAGTGCCGACGATCTCTTCCATGTTGCCGCCGTGTCAAATTTGGTATCAGAGCCCTACAACGACGTATCCGTCAATCCCCACGTCCACGTTGTTCCCCTTCACAACGTGATCGGCTTCGGTACGTAAAACAAAAAAAATAGCAGCAAAGATCTCTCTTGGCTGAGAGAAGTTGAAAAAAAAAGAATAAGGAATCCTCTTCTCTCGGATGAAAGAGAGAGAGTGAGAGAGAGAGAGAGAGAAAATCACGTTCGCGGGCTGGGCATCGTCACTCGTGCCCAGGTTCAAAAAAACCTTTCGGCCGTAATAGCCATCCCGTAGGCTGCCCACGCCCGTGCTCGGTGCCTCCCCGCCCCCGTCCGCGGCCACCGCCGCCGCCTGCATGCGCCTTCGCGCTCGCTCCCGTGCCTACTAGTCCCTTACGCGCGCGCCTGCGCTGGCCCCTGGATGCGCCCGCGCCCACCTCCGCGTGTGGTCGCCCGCCCGCATTGACCTCCCACCTCCAGCCATGGGTTGCGTAGGAAGACCGGGAAAGGTTTGAAAAAAATAAAAAACTCAGAAAAGTGAGGTTGAAAATTTGTTGGAATATATATATATATATCTATTATATATATAATATCAGGGATATATATATATAATAGTTATATATCTATATATATATATACTTCATTTGATTGAACTATTGATTGTGGCACCCGAGTCCACAATAACGGCTCGATCGGTGCCAGGGTCGCCTGATCATCGACAGATAGTCCGTAATTTAGGGAGCGCGAGTGTCCCTGAGTCTCCCTGTGAGGAGAACTTCTGAGTTGGTTTGTTCCCCTGTGCGGGAAATTTAAATTGGTTACCTAATAATTGCACCCTCCCTGTGTGGAGTGAATTTGTTGTAACTGCTCAAGCTTCTTCGACGCCGTGCAGACATGCACGTCCCCACTTGCCTTCATCTCCGGTCGGAGCTAGACTTTTCAGTCTAGTTAGGTGCGTGCTCCCATAAACTTACTCATTTAGTATCTTTATCAAATTGCCACGCAACGAAGTGAGAGAGAGCCCGACCCATGCAACCTGTCTCCTGAGTGCATCGTTGTGGATGGAAAGAGATAGCTTCTAGGATCCCATCCTTAAGCCCTAGAACTGCTACATTAGGGCACCGTAATTGTCAGGAGGTAGTTCCACAACTACTTCGCTTATGGGCGTGCAACTCTCCCTGGTCAGTCACTTCGCGAGTCAAATTGACCCTTTGCATATTAGCCAACAAGAAGGTCTGAACCTTGCTAATCTTCGGTCCCAAGATTGCATCATTTAAGTCCGAGCTCGTGCATGAAACGTTGGTCTAAGAATTCATCAGGCCGTCTAGAGAACGTTTCAACACTACAACCACCCATGGATCAGGATAGCATGAATGCCATATTAGCCCAGCTCGAGCAGAATCTTACGGCCCAATTTGAAGCATCTATAGGCTAATTGCGAGCGGAGCTAGATGATAGGATCCAAGCCTTAGAGGATCATGTGAAGGGAGAGGAAGGAAGGATAAATGGTCACAGAGATCTCGTTATGCCAACCATAGAGAAGAGAGAGACTGAGCCCCCTTGAATCAGGCTCCTCGAGGTAGAGAGCAAGATGATCGTGTGTGTAATGCCCAAGAATTTTTTAGAAATTTTCTAGATTTAAATAGAATTATTAAAAATTTAAATGAGCTACTAAACGAATTACTACTAATTAAGTTTCATTAAGTAAAAGCCCTCTACTAATAAATAGATTAGGCCCATTTAGTTGAACCCAAAGGACCTAAAACCCAAGCCCAAAAGAGTTGTCCCATATTCTAGAAGCTTAATTTCTGGAAATTCAGAATTTAAGTGGATAAATAGGATAAATAAATGGATAATAGGGGGAAGGGTTTGAAACATTTCAAATGTGACGCCTAACATGGAAAACAGTCTATTGCGAGACTACATAGCCAAGGAAAACAGTCTAGCATTAGACCTCTAGGCTCTACAGATTCCGCGAGTGAAAGGAAATATGAAAAGCTTAGGACTTAGGCATCCAAATCGCCTAGGATCGATTCTATCTACTAACTAGATAAGTCTAGAGGGCTAGTAGATCGAAGTGAGAGCCTAATTTGGACACTGAGTTCATTCTAATCCTCAAAACCCTAACTAAACCTATAAATAGATCCAAAACCAAGCAGTGCGACCCTTACTTTTGGCTCGCGTGGAACTAAGGTAGGGAGACATAATTAGAGGTAAGTCTCTTCTAGGAATTTATCCATTAGTTAGATCTAACTTTTCTCCAAATTTTGTTCTAAGAGATCAAGCCTACGGGGAGATAGAAGCCTGCAAAGACGGTGGTTCGGTGAAAGAAACTCAGGAAATAGTGCGACCGACTGAGGAAGATCAAGAAAATAGAAGCCCTAAACGAGGTAATTAGATAGAGGTTATTTAGAGTTAATTGTTTCTTTAGTACCCTCATCTTACCCTCAAAATTTCACGTCCATCGGTCATAAGAATCAAGAGATACAAGGGCGTGAAGTTGCTGGTTCGTTTCTGGACGAGTAGAGAACTAGGGTTAGTTCCAGCCTTAAATTCGAAATCTAAAGCCCATGACAGAGGTATGTTAGCTCATGAATGGCTTAAACTCGAAGTCAAGAATAAAAGTCCTCTGATTACATTCATTTTCATGCATTGTACATTGAGAATTTTATGTTTTCATCAGGACTACGCATCTAGTATAGTATTCATGGATGAACTTGCCTTAATGAAGTAAAAAGGAAATTCTCTTCTTTATTACACAAACCCACACATATTGATTGGCCTATCCTTGTTCTATCATGATATAAAGTTTATATATGTTGATTTCCTTAAGAGAATATGGTGAGGCCTTACAACTCTCAAAAGCAAGAATTGTTTTTTTTTTTGGAAAACCCTGCCTAGGGTAGATGGCAGGTACACCTTTTGAGAGATGCACTTAAACCATCAGACCACTAGGAGGCTAATTTTTTTGATAATAATAGAAGGAACAAATTATATGATACGAAGGCTAGGCATACCTAGCTTGTCCAGACGGGTTGCTCCCTTAATGTTCTTGGGAAGCTCAAGAGAAGAAAAGAAAAGAGTACATTTATTTATGCATGCTAGGGAAGCTAAAAGATCAGTAACAACATTGGATTCTCTGAAGATATGACTGATAGAATCCCACTGAGGTAGGATTTCTCAAATTTCTCTGACATAGGTTAGGATCATCCAAGGGCATTGAACCTGTTTGGTAACAATCTGAACAAGGACCTTAGAATCGCATTCAATCAATGCCGGTTGGGAGCAAGTAGTGAGCAAACATTTGATACAATCTTGCAGAGCTCTAGCCTCGGCAACCAAGCTGTTACAAGTCCCATAGAAATGAGAAAATGCAATGATTATATCACCTTTAGTATCTCTAATAATACCACCCCCACCAGAGACACCTATACCATTGCTAGCTCCATCAGTATTTAGTTTGAGAAATGGCCAAGGAGGGTTTATCCATTTAACAATTTTCAGGTATGGTCTTTTAGTGCTTGCTCCCTTGATGCCGAAGTGGTCAAGGATGATCCTCCTGCTAACCTTTTCTTCTCTTAGATCAGACAGGTCGCAGACTTGTTTGGCCTGAACAACAATGCTGTGCAGCAGAGAATTATTGGGGATATGCTTGTCTTCATGTTTTGCCAAATTCCTGGCTGACCACAGCTCCCACAAGCTATAGCCAATGATGGCTAAAGAGAAGAGACCATACAAGGATTTTGGATTGAAGAGGGAAATAGAACCAAAGATCCTTGATTTTGCGGAGCCACCTTCGAACCACAGCCCAAGAGAAGAAAGATATGACCAAATAAAATAAGCCTTTTCACTGGAGATGAAGATATGGTTTGTAGTTTCCCTTTGGGGTTGGAGACAACATTGACATTTGGAACACAATTGAATACCCAAAGTCTGCACATTATAATCAGTTGGAATGCAATCGTTAGCAATTTTCCAAAGAAACAAAGAGATTTTAGGAGGAATCCATTTAGACCACAAACGAGTCCAGTGCAAATGTGACTGAGCTTGATAGTCACTGCTGACTGATTTAAATATCGAGGATACTACACATTGACCAGAAGCTGAGAGACTCTACACATCCTTATCCTGCAGCTGTAAAAGCTTAGTGGTATTGATAGCTGAAGTAATATCTACTGGTAAATATGATGTAAATACCTGAGTTTCTTCAATAGTCGGCTACTGAATACAATGTCTGACTGATGCTTGAAGATTAGGGTTGATAGCAGCAAGGACATATGATTTCAGGGGTTGATTACCCAGCCAGGTATCCGTCCAGAAATAAGTTGAAGAACCATCATCGATAATGGCTTTCTTGTGCTGCACAATTAGATTCCTAGCTTGAAGCCAACATCTTTTGCCATGACCATTCATGTTTCTAAAATTGACATCCATAAGCTGGCTGTGCTTAATGTGTTTAGCTCTGAAGAAAACTGCCCACAAGGAGTTAGTGTGCATGGCTCTCCATAGCATTTTAACCCTCAAGGCTAATTCCATTTGTCTAAGTGAAATAATACCAAGACCTCCACAATTAACAGGACTACATATTGAATGCCAAGATTTCTAATGATGTTTATTACCATGTGAAGAAGTCCCCCAGAAAAAATTAGCAAAACATCTATCAAGACTTTGGTGAATTCCAGTGTGAAGAGGGTATGAGGCTAGTGTATATATGGGAATGGACGACAGAACATGCTTAATAAGAGTGAGCTTTGCTCCCTGGGATAACAGCCTGCCTTGCCAACCCTCTATACATTTCTGAATAGAGGAAATAAGTCCAAGAAAATGGATTTTTTTACTCCTGCCAAGAACTAGTGGGTAACCCAGGTATTTGTGAGGGAAGGTATGCTGAGTAAAACCAATAATATCTTTGATTCTTTTGGCTATGGCTGGGTTGGCTTTATGGTGAATAAAGAAACCACTCTTGCCCACATTGATTTGCTAGCCTGAAGCATTCTCATAAGCTTTTAGAATCTTGATGAGCCTACGAATAGAAATCATAGATGCATTACTGAAAATGAGCATATCATCAGCAAAAAGTAGATGTGAAATATTGGGGCAACCTCTAGGAACAGCAAACCACCCAACTCTGCCTGAGTTGAAAGCATCCTTCAGGGATCTACTAAGGACTTATTCAGCTAAGATAAACAGAGATGGTGCAATAGGATCACCTTGGCAGATCCCCCATGACGATTTAAAAAAGCCTGCCAAATCCCCATTCACTAGTACTGAAAACCAACAATTATTCAACATGTTTTCAATGATCTTAATAAACTGAAGGCTGAATCCATATTTCCTCAAAACAGCAAATATAAAATCCCATTCAATGCGATCATACGCCTTCGCCATGTCAAGCTTGAGCATAACATTACCACCCCTAGCCTTCCTGCCCAACTCATGAACCAACTCTTGGGCTAAAGCAATGTTTTCCACAATCTGCCTTCCTTTAACAAAGGTTGAATGTTCCAGAGAAATGAGTTTAGGGAGAAGAACAACTAACATGTTATTAATGATAGTGGACAAAATTTTGTAAAAGAAGTTGTAAAGACTGATTGGCCTATAATCAGCAATGTCCAAAGCATTATTCTTCTTAGGTATAAGTTGAGATGTGGTTCATGCTCCTTCTACTTGGAGTCTTGGGGTGCAAAATTTGCTTGATCTACTCATTCAAACATTGATAGGAATTAGTTGATTCTCACATTTATGGCATTTATGTCTATGTTACTCTAATACTGCACAAATGAATAGAAATGTGAAATTGGGTTCATGATGCTCACTTTTGTGCACAAATGCATAGCCATAGGTTTTTGGTGCTAACTTATAGTACTTGAGCTTGCAAAGGGCCTACATGCATATCTTTCATGTGTCTCTAATGATTTTTCATGTTCATACATCATGGATTTCATAATTGGGTTGTTGGTGTTTAATCTCTCACACTTAAACATTATTTTTCATTTCTGCACTGTGTTCGGTCGACCAAGATAGGGGTTTCGGTCGACCAGAATTAATAGTGCTCTCCAGTCTGAAATTTTCTCAGGGTTCAGTCGACCGACCAAGGGACTTTAGTCGACCGAAATCCCCAGACTGCACCAGTCCAAACCCTGTGAAATTTTGATCGATCGACCCTCAATTCCGGTTGACTGAATACGATGGACGACCCATTTTCATTGTGTTCAAAACCAATTATTTTAGATCCGTTTTGGCTCATATTTGACAATCTTACCCCTAGGGCATTCATACACATGTTAGATACATATTGAAGGGGTTTTAACATGGGTTTTGATGTCTTTTCCTCTTTCAATTGTGGGTGTACAAATAAGCTGCGAATTTGGGAGAAATGTTCTAAGTCTTAATGTTCTATCTTTCTTGCAGGAGAAGAAAAAGGGGAAAGGAGAGGAGCTGAAGAAATATGTGGATATCATCTGCATCTGAGAGGATTTTGTGATCGTGATAGAAGATAAAGTGGAGCGGTTCGAAGAGAGGATCATGGTGATGTTCAAATCGATAGCATTCGACAACCCTCCAACCTGTTCTTCAACAAAGATCTCCTCTGGCCCTTTCACCTCTTGAGGATCTATTTCTTCACCCTTTTTACATCTATTCCAGTGATTTCCATTTAGTTCAAGTGCATGTATTGAACATATCTTTTATTTCCAAACTTAGACTCTATGAGATTTGAACCGTCTGTGTACGCTTGTGGTATATTGTGCTGCGGCTGTAGCAGCAAGTGTGTGTGTGTCTTGATCCGTGGCGGATTGTGTAGGAGATGACGTCTTCGTGTCTTTGGAGCGAAAGCTCCGTGCGCTTCATTTTGAAGCGAGTGGATCCTCACCGGATTTGGTGAGGGGTGGACGTATGATAAGTGCTATATTTCATATCATAACTTGCATCACATTTATCATTTTTGAGCATTAAATGAATAAAGTTATGCAACATGAGCAGTTAATTTCATTCTCACAAGTAATTTGAGTCTGCATACATTTTATCATCTTTTTAAGTCAAAATGACCATGTGAGAAATATTGAAGAATTTGCACAATTATTTAAAATCTATTGTTGGATGAAATATATTGATTATTTTGACAGGAAATAGCGACCGGTGGTCAGACGCCATTTCTGAAGCATTTTTATGGAAAAAAGAAATAGCGACTGAGCAAACGGGTGCCCATTTATTTGACTAAAAAAAGAAAAAAAAAGAAAAAAAGAATTAGCAATTGCATACATGGGAACTATTTCATTTGATGAAAAAAAAAGAAGAAAAGTTGGAAAATAAGAAGAATTAGCGACCGTTAAAGTAGGCGCAGTTTCTTTGGAAAAGAATATGCGACCGTTCAAACAGTCGCTCATTCAATTATATGGAAAATCAGAAGAAAAATGGAAAACAAATTAGCGACTATTTGCACAGTCGTCAATTTCTTGATTTATGGAAAAAAAGGAAATATCAAAATAAGTAAACAAGAATGAGCGACAATTATGGAAGACGCTATTTTAATGTGCGCCCACAAGGTTGGACGTCATTTCTTTTTCAGGCAGAAACGAAAACGGGAAGGTCTCTTTGAGGCAATCTTGCTATCATCGTCATTATCTTTCCATGTTTTGATCAAGGGAGAGTCTATCTATGACAAGAGCCCTAATTTGAGCAATCAACTATTGCTGCAAAATCGGATTGAGGTAAATCTGCAAGTGGCCGATCGTGAAGTTTTTATGTGCCCAATAAAAGGCTACCTGAGAGTCACAAGAGGGGGATCTTTGGCCTTTTACAAGCTTTCATGTTCATCTTTTCAATTTACTTTCTTCTGTAATCTTTTTTATTTTTAAGTTCTCTTTAATTTCTTCTTCTTCCTCTTCCTCCAATTCTCCTCCGTTTTCAACTTATTCTCTAATTTTTAAAGCACAGTTCTTTACTTTTTACTATTCATATACGATTTTTCATAATTCTTCTCTCCCAATTTTTACACTCTTCTGATCCTCATCTCCCTCTGTGTTCTTCATCAATCTTCTTCATCTCCTCAAGCTCTTCAACTTTCTCTTCTTCCATATCCTCTAAATCTCTCTCGTTTGTAAGTTATTGTCTTTCTTCTTATTCTCTATTTTCGTTTTATTTTTACTGTGTTTTTCTTCTCCTCGTACCTCACCTTTCTATCTCTCTGTTCACTCTCTTTCACAAAACACTCTCACACACACACATGTTTTAATTCTTCTTCCTCTCTTTGACCTATTTCTCCCTTCCCATTATTCATCTAAATCCCTTTGGCGGAGATTCTTCCTTCGGTCCTCTCGGCGGCGTTTATCTCCACGGCAGGGCGGGTTCACTCAAAGGCATGGCAAGGAGACGGCGGCGCTCTTCATCCAAATTTTCTGGCTTCAATTTCTTCCTTTTCCCTTATTCTTTTATTTCCAAGTTACAATTTTTATTTTCTTAGAGTTGTAATTGTCACTTTCATAGTAATAAAAGTTCAACTTGTGCAATTGTGTCTTTCTAGTTCCCTTTCTCTCTCTATCTAATTTCTCTCCTTAACCCTCTCATCTTCTTTTAGTTTTAGTTTCGAGAAATTTTATTTTTCTTTTCAAAATCTCACTCAAAATTCAAATTTCAAATATAAGGATTTTCCATCATGCTTAATTGAAAATATTTCTTCTCCGTGGGATCGACCCGTTCTTACCACTTTACTGTAATTCAAATCTTTTTAAGTTTGTGAGTGCGGTTAACTTTTTAAATTGTGACACGACATTTTTGATGATGAGTGTTAGTGGCTATCAATTTTTGGCGCTATTGTTGGGGAAGAAAATGATTTTTGATTGTTGGAAATTCTTGTTTTGATTTGTATATAATTTTACTAATTTTTCTATATTTATTTTGCAGAAAAAAATAAAAAAGGAGGAAATTTAGACCTAAAAATCTTCGAAAAAAACTGTCACAAGAAGCATCGCTGAAAACCTGAAACTGTCGTAGAACGCAGAAAATCAAAAAATCTAGAAAATTCAAGCGTCGCTAAAGGTGAGTAAACGTAGGAAAATGTCATGTTTTGAAAAATCATAAAAAATCTAAAAAATTATTGAAAAATCCAAAAAAATCATAAAACCAGAAAACACTAAAAGCATGATTTTAGGTTTTATTTTGCAGTAGTTTTGCATATTTATTGGTATTTTTAGTTGATAGTTATCTTTTATCCATCTCTCTTTTTGAAAAATAAATTCTCTAAAAAAATTAGAAAATATAAAAATATAAAAAAATCATTTCATGCTATCATATCCTCATTGTAGTTGCATCATTTTCATGCATTGTACATTTTAGTTGATTTCTCATTTACTTGCATCATCTGTAAAAAAAATCTTTCTCTTCTATTCTATTTCCCCTTGTCAAGGGCAAGTTAGACTCTTTACACCCTTCTTGGAATTGGAAAGACCCTCCATTGAGCACTCTGTGTCTTTGGATTAGAATCTCCTTTTTCAAGACCTCCATAAGTCCCCTCACCCATGGATTCTCTCACGGAGGCCGGACATGTTATACCATGAAATACCCCGGAGTTAGATTGCCCTTAGAAGGTCACACAAAAAAAAGAGAGGAGTTTTAAAATTTATTACTATTTTGAAAAATCGATGTCTAGGCTAGAGGTTAAGTGGCAAATACCCAATCAGGTTTGTAGTTATTTAATTAGATCCCTACGAAAGTAGGGGGAGCCTCCCACAACGTCACCTCTTACCTGGCCGGTGGACCAATTTGGTAGTGGGAGCCAATTCTTCTTTTCTTAAAAAAAAAGAAAACATCATCATTTTGCATTCATACAATAGTTGATTGCATTTGCATTTAGTTATTGATTCATTGCATTATTTTTCAAAATAAAAAAAATAAAAAAATCTTCATTTGTTCATAAACCATTCATTTTGGAATTAATTCATTGCATTTTAATTCACATTGCTTTCCAATTAAAAAAATTTTAAATTTAAAAAATAACAATCTTTCTTTGGGCCCTTTTGCATTGCATGCAAGGTAGGAGATCCCTACACCCACATTTGATAGGACCATTTGAAGATATAGAGAGGTTAGTGTATTCTAGACATCATTCACATCCTAACCTCATGGAGGATCAAAACCCACAATAAGCTCCCAAGCAGATGAAGGACTATTTCATGCCTAATCAGTACCAACCGTCCTTCTATGTCTAAACACCCCAGAACCAGGCGGTTCAATATGATATCAAATCTAGTACCATTCAAATGTTACCATCTTTTTATGGAAATACCAATGAAGACCCTTATAAATATCTTGATGAGTTCCTCCAGATTTGCTCAATTGTAAAAATCTAAATCTTTTTAGATGATGCTCTCAAATTGACACTCTTTCCTTTTTCCCTCAAAGATAAGACTAAATATTGGTTAGGCACTTTGGGTAAATCAATTGATACTTGGGCTGGAATACAAAAGGAGTTTTTGAAGAAATTCTATTCCATAGGGCGAATCAATACCATGAGGAGAGCGATAACTGGATTCACACAAAACCCTAGAGAACAAATCCAAGAGGCATGGGATAGACTGAAAGATTTGTTAAAAAAATGCCCCCATCATGGATTATCAAGATGATAAATTATCCAGGCATTCTATGAGGGATTGGCAAAAAATTATAGATAAATGATGGATGCTTCATGTGGGGGGACATTTATGAGTAAGAGCGAGGATGAGGCATATGATTTATTTGAAATGTTTAGTAAAACTTCTATTAGTCTGATATGAAACAACCCCTTGGACCTGAATCGCAAGCAACTGGACTGAATGGCGGACTCTCACAAGCGGGTTCACCCGCGTCGCGCGCACCCGGGTCCGTAGTTGGACCGTCGATGATGGTGAGGGTCCGAGGTTTGACGTTGGAGTTCCAGGGGTATGGCCAACTTGGGGAGGGCCCCAATGGACTAGGGATGCCTAATTCATGGGCGGCCGGCACGCCGAAGGCGTGGGATGTAGGGTCTCTCTCGGCTCACTTCCACGGTGGACACACAATTTGATGAAATTTGAGGTCGGGCACTCGCCTCAATGCTGACAGGCAACGTCGATGAAATCATATTCAAGCAAATAGTTGAAACCAGCAGTGGATGGGGGCTGAAAGCTCACCTGATCGGTGTGAAGACACCTATCCCGGTCGGAGATTAGGGTGAGCGGGGAAGCGTGGGCTACCCGCACGGCACGCCGATGATGCTTCGGCCGAAGACCTGCTAGTACAAAACTACTCCTCGCGCAGGAGGGTGATTGTGGGGTGGGGAAAATAGAGGTTACATTCAAACACTACCTCCATGCAGGGAGGGGAGCTAAGCCGGCCAGGAGGGGAAGGGAAAATAGCTAAGGAGGTAGCCGATTGATCCCACCATCGGTTCTGCCTGCCTGTCTACCCGTCGGATAGGTGCTCGCTGTTGACGCTGCCGAGGACGCTCTCGAACTCAAAAGCCAACGAAACTAGTGTCAAATTGTCCCTGACTGGTCTGGGATAACTCCTAAATTTTATCGGGACGTCGGGGTGTCGCTGTCGGCTGAGGTGGAGGCTAGACCGGTGCTGCTCAGTTCTGGTTTGGATTGACTCCAGAACTCTAGAGCAGGATGAAGAAGCCGCCACGAACACTCCCGAGCTTCGAAGGTCACGTAGCTTATATTGACACGACCGTGGGAGGATCCTCTATGAGCAACAACCAAGGAGCCCACCAGAGAAGGTTGGAGCAGGGAGATAGGGCCCGTAGAGTGAAGGTGGATCAGTTTAGGCCCTGACTGGACTGTCCTGCACACCTCGGGGAGAAAAATTGGAACTCTATGGTCTGAGATCCAAATGGCTCCCTTCTTGTTGATCCTGACAGAGGTCTTGAAGGAGAAGGTCTCATCCAAAATCACATCCAAAGTTGCCCTGTAGAAGCCGTGGTCGTGTCTACACTTGGGCTCAGGTTCTCTACCACAGCAGCTTTGCGCAGTCGGGGGAGAATGGCTCCTCTGGGCAGCAGCGATATCGGATACCGGCGAAACCACCTCTCCTGCGAAGCTGCCTCGATGAACTTTTCAGAAATGTATGGCACGCCATCTGAAGATGTGTGATGACACCAAGGCAGGCTCTGCAATTCGCTGGTACTTCTGCTTCTGCTACTGGACTGCGTAGCAATGGTAGATACGGAAGGATAAAGGGGGAGAGGAGTGGGAGGACGGGTGGGAAGGGGCACAAGTTGGAGAAGGGGGTGGGGGGAGAAGATTGGAGGTGGCGGAGTTAGCAGAGGAGGGAGATGGGGTCGAAATCTGCAAGGGCTCGGAGAGAGGAAGGGGCACAAGTGACCCTTGAGGGAGGGAGGATGTGTTTGAATTGAGTCTTAATGGTGGGTGATCAATGGTGGTCTAGGGAAGGGTAAGGGGTGTGTTGGGAGATGGAGAGGTGTGTTGGGGAAGGGAAGGGGTGGCTTAGGGAAAGGAATGGTTGCTTGGGGAAGGGGAAGGGTTGCTTGGGAGAATGTAGGGGTGCCTAGGAGAGGGGAATTCCACCTAGGGGTTGGAGGGGAATTAAATGGGAGGTATGGGAATGGGGAGGGGTTTAATGAGGAGTGAATGGGGGAGAGAAAGAGAGGAAATTAGAAATGTGGGGGAGGTGAGGAGAGAGAATGGGGGTCGCCCCCTTTAGAGAGAGAGAGAGAGAAAGAAAACTAGAGAGAGAGGGATTCTCATAATTGTAGTAGATTTCAAAATTCTTTCATTGATTCATTAGCTTCAAATGGTGGGATTGGGGTCCTATTTATAGGAATCCCACAATTTAACATAAGTTCCTGACTTTTGGACTAATAACAAGAAACCAAGGGAAGGGGGGGCTAGGCCCATGGCCTAGCCCATTGAATTGGGCCCACTAGCCTACTTAATTGTCCCTATGGCTCAAGACTTAGGTAAATGACCCTTATACCTAGGTACAAGATGCAAATAAAAGGAAAATTACATGATAAGAAAATGAAAAATACATCATATGACTCAGAATAAAGTGTCGCACAAGATGTAGCACTGCTGGCGATCATCAAGAGCCCCAAAAAATGTGGAGTGGTCGGAGATGTCCCCAACATACCCCTGGGGTGTGGAGAACTCGACTCCGTTGAGTATGGGTCCACGGGGGAAAGGGTCCTCTAAAGTAGCTCGGGGTGAACCTCAACCTCCAAACTCAACCCTGCGTTCGTGGCCAGGGGACGGTCCTTCATCCTCTCAAGGTGGCTCGAGCGCACCCTCTTGCTGGTGATGGAACCCTGCTTCTGTCACGCCCTAACGCGGAATATCGGGACGTACAGTTAGAGACACGCTGGCAAGAGATAGAACTAATCTAAATAATACACAAGTGCTACAAGATGGAAATACTAAATGATCATTAACAAACCACAACTGATACAATAACCTCAAATTCAACTTAATACAACTGGAATAATCAACCACTAAAACTCAATAACATGACTGAGACTAAATGCTCTGCAAAACACAACTAAAAGTAAGATAACACACTACTATCACACTAGAATTGATACACTCAAGACATCACTCCTGCCCTTCCTCGTCGGTAAGTGCGTCACCTGAAAAGTCTAGAAAAGGGGGAAAACACAACTATGAGTTGACGCTCAGTAGGAAATAACAGACAGGTATAAGTGATTAACAGTTTAATTACATTTTAAAATGTCATGCTACAAATGATAAAGCAATAAAAGACAATGATGATATCACGAAACAAAATTCAAAGATCTTGCAAGGTCAAGAATATAAATGAATAGAATGGTAAGACAAGAATTTACTACAGGAGATAACGATAAAAAGTTGGCCATATCAAGACAATTCAAGTCATGTCAAGCACGTATGTAATTTCATTTCCACGTCCAAGTAATCATCAAGTAAAGTAACAACAAGTAGAGTATAGAACAGTGAAGAGTGGAAAGTGAAAAGTAGTAGAAAGTAATGGAGAGAGTATAGTGGACAGTCCTAGATTTAACACATGTCAAGTACTGGTGCCAAATGCCACACCTAGTCATTCACCTCCCCGGGGGTACACGTAGTGTTCGGGCGCTCCTCCTAGGACTAGACCGAGCCCTTAATTGTTTGCCAGGCATTGATTTCTTTGGATCAAAGATCCCACGAATCTAGACTTCCACAATTTATGGCCAGAATTCCAAGGTTAAAACTAAGTAGTAATAACAACTTTAAGTAGGAAAGAGACTCATTTCCAGAATTTCAAGGTAAGTATAATCATAAAGGAGATTGAAACCAAGTCACAATAAGGGTTAATCGTGATGCGCTACTGTAATACAGCAGCAATCAAACAAGCTAATCAACATATTAATCCTAATCATCAAGTTAAGCTGTCATGATTAACCATTATCATTTGTATTAGCCAAAGTGCCAACAAGCTAGAACAAGTTGTTAAGGTAAAGAACAAGCTCTCACAGAGGTGAAATAGAATGCATTATCAGAGGTTTTAGTTACACCATTAACCATTAATTATGTGAGTTTCTATTTAATCAATGTAAGTGTTGTAATGGAGATGGTAAACATCGTGTTTTTGGTACTATGTTTGCGAGAAAGGATCAATGCAATTTGAAATCAAGGGGGGTACATGTATAGGTCAACTGTTCTTCAAAAATATAATTTCAATGGGTCTAAGTTAAATGGCTTGATTCCCCACTGATTCGGATCCATCTTCGGGTCGAAAAATGATGAAAACCGAGTTTCTGGTGTACGGGTCGACCCCTGAAAAACTGGGGTCTGGAAGCTGAATGGGTCGACCCCTGGGGTCGACCCCAGCAATTTCCTTCAGATGGGTCGACCCCTGGGGTCGACCCCTACATCCCTGTGCAATGGGTCGACCCCTGGGGTCGACCCCTTGCAGGGGGCTGGATGGGTCGACCCCAGGGGTCGACCCTCACGCCTGGGCCGAAAAGGTCGACCCCTGGGGTCGACCCTCGGGTCTGCCAGGGCACCCAGAAAATGGGTCGACCCCTGGGGTCGACCCCTGCAAGAACAGCAACGTTTAAAAACTGAAAACTCACCTAATTGAGGTCCAATTGAGTTGTAAACTTAACCATATGATCTAGAAATCTAAATGGACATTCTAGGGTCATAAAACTACAAGTTTGAAACACGAATTGGTACAGAAATTGATTGAATCACAACTTATATATGATAAATGCATGAAAACCCTTGTTTCTGACATACTTCCACTAAAACATGCAATTCTCTCAATATAGACAATGAAAATTGGGGCTTCTTACGTCAAAAGAAAGCTAACTTGATTATGAATCCAACCATGTATTATATGCCACATGAAGATCAAGTTACAGGGCTCAAAATTAGCCCGAAATCAAGCTCTAGCTTAGAGGAACACTATGTGAGTCAAGTTCTAAACATGCTCTTACAAAGAAATCAAAATTCTCCTAGCATGCTCAATGGAATTTGAGAATTTCAGTGCCAAATGAAATCTAGCATGCTGATCTTTCATTCATATAAATTAATTAAGATTTGGCTGTTAGATCCTACCTCAAATCGAAGAGAGAAAACTCAAACCCTAGAATGAAGAACACTTGGACAGCACCATAGAAAACTCGTGATAACTCCTTAGATACCAAATGAAAATTGGGGCTTTCAGTCCCATTGGATAGATCTCGTCGAGAGGAACAATTTGCTATACTCATGATCGAAATTTGGTTGAGAAATCCTACCTCAATTGAAGAATCAAAGAAGGATGAAGGAAGCTGAAAGCCTGCCGACACACCTCCACACTTTGAGCTAGATCTCCCCAGATCTGAAACTTCAGTGAACCCCACAGTAACCAAATGAAAGAAGACTTAAAGAGCTTCATTTTGATAGCTCATAGAGCCTCTAGAGACTTCGGTGCTGGGAGTATTCGACGCTGCAAGCTACGTGTTAAAAACGGCGCCGAAATCCTTGACTTGACCAAAACTATGTCGGCAGCACGTTTTAGGGCTAGGTTTGAGTCGAATTGATTGAGGGCTATTAATCCTTAGCTCAAGGCCATTCATTTGCCCCTGGTTTGAGCTAATTTGGTTGAGAATTCCGGTCGAATTTTGTGTTTTAATGTAAGGGTTAGGTATGGGTCAAAAGTGTGCACTTTTGGGTTTGATCTCTAAATAGATCTTACCACGGATTTTTAATGACTTCAAGCCAGAAGAGAAAGTTATTATCTACATTGATATTAACATGTTTACTATTTTTCTGGATTTTTATGAGATAGTCGGATTTTCACTTGTACTATTCTAATGAATTAAATATTAATAAATCCAAAATTGATTATTAAATCATTAAAAATTTAATTCTTAATTAATAAAAGCTTAATAAATATATTGAAATCAATTAAATAATTCGAGGTCTTACATCCTCCCATACTTAAAGGAATTTGGTCCTCCAAATTCACTGCACTAAAACTGGGAGTAGAAAAAAAAAGATCGCTCACCTAGAATAAATCAGGATACCGCTTCCGCATAGTCTCTTCAGACTCCCATGTAGCTTCTTCGGTCCCTCGCCGACTCCACTGAATTTTGACCATCGATATCGAACGATTCCGAAGTTGTTGTTGCTTCCGGTCCAGAATCTTGACAGGTCTTTCCTCATAAGTCAAATCTTCCTTTGATTCCAAATCCACCTGCTGAATGATATGAGTAGGGTCATACACATATTTTCGTAACATAGACACATGGAAAATATTGTGCACGCTAGACAACTGCGGTGGTAAGGCCAGTCTGTATGCCACCTCCCCCACTCTATCCAGAATCTCGAACGGACCAATGTATCTTGGACTCAGCTTGCCATGAATGCCAAATCTGCGAATCCCCCTCGTCGGAGAGACCTTTAAGAACACATGCTCGCCAACCTGAAATTCCAATGTTCTCCTCCTGTTGTCGGCATAACTCTTCTGTCTTGACTAGGCTACTAGTAACCGGTCTCGTATAATACGGATGTTCTATGATGATTCTAAAAAAAGATCCGGTCCAAGCCACTGTTTCTCACCTACCTCATCCCAACACAACGGGGAACGAAAACTCCTACCATACAATGCCTCAAAAGGAGCCATCTGTATACTGGATTGGTAACTATTGTTGTAGGCGAATTCAATCAATGCTAGGTGATCACTCCAACTGCCTCCGGAATCAATCATACATGCTCGCAACATATCCTCCACTATCTGATTGGTTCTTTCTGTCTGTCCATCTGTTTACGGATGAAAAGCAGCGCTGAAATTTAGACGAGTACCCAAAGACTCTTGCAGTCCCTTCCAGAAATGTGAAGTGAATCTAGGGTCTCGATCAGATACAATGCTGACTGGGATACCATGGAGTCTTACCACTTCCTTCAAATACAAAGCAGCCAATACATCAACTGTCCACTTGGACTTAATTGGTAAGAAGTGAGCTGACTTTGTCAATCGATCGACAATCACCCATATCGCATCCATTCCACCACGAGTCCTAGGTAGACCCATGATGAAGTCCATGCCAATACTTTCCCACTTCCATTGGGGTATGTCGAGCGGTTTCAGTTTCCCTGCCGGTCTGAAATGTTCGGCCTTAACTTGTTGACAAACCAATCATCTACTCACGAAATCTGCAACTTCTCTTTTCATATTCACCCACCAAAAAGATCTTTTCAAATCTCTGTACATCTTAGTGCCTCCCGGATGAATAGTATATTTGGATCTGTGAGCTTCC
Organism: Amorphophallus konjac; assembly: GCA_022559845.1. Taxonomy (NCBI): domain Eukaryota; kingdom Viridiplantae; phylum Streptophyta; class Magnoliopsida; order Alismatales; family Araceae; genus Amorphophallus; species Amorphophallus konjac. The sequence continues at coordinate 141,481,897 of CM040124.1, forward strand.
TCAAGAATCTTATTCTTTAGTCCAGCTTCATCAGGTATACAAGTTCTGCCCTTAAATAATAACCTACCATCATCAGCCAACAGGAAGTCAGGTCTGTTGCTCAAGTTTCCCTTGATCTCTATCAACTCGGGATCATTATCTTGCAAGGACTTGATTTCCATCAACAATTCGGGCTTAAGTTGGATCTGAGCAATCATGACCCGATCATTGTCAATATTAAGATCCAGGCTGGACAATTGCTCCAACACCCTCCATTCTTGTAACATAAGACTCGACAATCTAGCTACCGGCTTCCGGCTTAATGCATCTGCCACAACATTACCCTTGCCAGGATGATACTCAATCAAAAAGTCGAAGTCTTTCAAGTATTCCAACCATCTGCGCTGCCTCATATTGAGTTCCTTCTGAGAGAATAAATACTTCAAACTCTTATGATCTGAAAACACTGTGAAGGTTTCTCCATACAGGTAATGCCTCCATATCTTCAAAGCAAAGACGACTGCTGCAAGTTCCAAATCATGAACAGGATAATTCTCCTCGTGCTTTCTCAACTGCCTAGAAGAATAGGCAATCACCTTCCCATGCTGCATAAGCACACAGCCCAAGCCAATACCTGAAGCATCAGTATAAACAACAAAACCTCCTTCACTAGAAGGTAAAGCCAATATGGGTGCAGTAGTCAAACACTCCTTCAGAGTCTGAAAGCTTTGCTGACAATCATCTGACCAATCAAACTTGTTTTCCTTGCGGGTTAATCTAGTAAGAGGTACCGTAATCTTAGAGAAATTCTGGATAAATCTTCGGTAATAGCCTGCCAGGCCTAGGAAACTTCTTATTTTGGTTGCACTAGTAGGCTGCTCCCAATTCTTCACTGCCTCAATCTTCGAAGGATCAACTGAAATATCTTCCTTGGTGATAATATGTCCTAGAAAGGACACTTCTTGTAGTCAGAACTCACACTTACTGAACTTGGCATAAAGTTGATGATCTCTCAACAGTTGCAATGCCATCCTCAGGTGTTCAGCATGCTCCAATTCACTCTTGGAATAGATCAAGATGTCATCAATAAATACCAGGACCCATTGATCAAGATAGGGCCAAAATACATCGTTCATCAACTGCATGAAAGCCGCTGGTGCATTCGTTAGACCAAAAGGCATAACGACAAATTCAAAATAACCATACCTACTGTGGAAAGCCGTTTTATAGATATCCTCTTCCTTAATCCGTAACTGGTGATATCCAGATCGAAGATCGATCTTAGAAAAATATTGAGCTCCTACTATCTGGTCAAATAGCCCATCAATCCTCGGCAATGGATATTTATTCTTGACAGTCTGCTGGTTCAATTGCCGATAATCAATGCACAACCTCATCGAACCATCTTTCTTTCTGACAAATAGTACAGGGGCTCCCCAAGGAGAAGTACTAGGACGTATAAAACCCTTCTCGAGCAATTCAATCAGTTGCTGCTTCAATTCCCGCAGTTCCGCAGGAGACATACGATAAGGAGCCTTGGAAATAGGGGATGTGCCAGGAATAAGATCAATAGAAAAGATAACTTCCCGCTCAGGCGGAAGTCCTGGTAGTTCTTCTAGAAAGACATCAGGAAAATCTTGGACAATAGAAATGTCCTTAATCTCCATCTGCTGCTCAGGAGTTGTACAGACAAAGGCTAGAAAAGCCTCACACCCATGCCTCAAAAGCTTATTAGCTCGAAGAGCCGAGATAAGCGGTATGGAGTTATGGTGCTTGACTCCCGTAAAAGATAAACCAGAATGTCCAGTAAAAGTCACTGAGCTAGAACTACAGTGAACATTGGCCTCATGCTTGGCCAACCAATCTGCTCCTAGGATTACATCATAATCCTTCATATCCATGCAAACTAAATCAGTTGGAAAGTTCTGCTCACCAATCATAACCTTACTAGAAGGATAGAAGTACTGGATTGTTGATCTAGTGCCAATAGGGGTTGAAATCTCTAACGGAGTATTCATCAAAACAGGTTCCACAGCTAATGACTTAGCAAATCTCCGTGAAATAAAAGAATGCGTTGCACCAGTATCAAAGAGAGCAAATGCGGGCTTATCGATTATAGTAAGGGTACCTTCGGCGAGTCCGCCATCATCAGAAATCCCAGTTTCATCTGCATGTAAAGCTTGAAGCTTGCCTTGTGGTTTCTTGAAGACTAGAGGTTTTGCCGGTGTAGCTTGCTCCGATATAAGAGGACAATTGGGGATACGGTGCTCCTTGCTTCCACATCGCAAACAGGCACCCAGCTTGCGCCAGCACTCCTCCATCTTGTGACCCGGACGATCACAATAGTTGCACATGCCCTTGAATGGAATAATAGGGCCAGGCTTCTTGTCTTCATGCCTCGGCATCTTGCCCTTCCACGATCCGGACCCGCTCCACGAACCAAGTCCACTAACAGGCCTCTTCTTGGTATACCCGGGTTTGACACTCCCGGAACCCGTAGGTAATTCTTTCTTGGTGCCTTTCCCACGGATTCTCTCCGTCATTTCAAGAGTATCTTCCAGAACTTGCGCTTTCCTTAACATCTCGGAATACGTGGAAATCTCCATCGGTGCCAATTGGTTGATATAATGAAGCTTCAATCCATTGAGAAAGTGCTTCGCCTTCATCTTCTCGGTGGAAATAAGATGAATAGCATAACGAGAAAGCCGTGCAAATTGAGCCTCATATTCTGCCACGGACAAACCTCGCTGTTTCAAGGCCGCGAACTCTGCCGCTTTCTTCTCTTGCACTCTATAAGAAAAATACTTGCTGTTGAAGAATTCCTCGAACTCTTCTCACATAACTTGCTGATTACCGAGAGTTGCCTTGATAGAATCCCACCAAGTACGTGCATCATGTTCCAGTTGAAATGTGGACAAAAGGACACGCTCCTGGTTGGTACATTGCATAACTTCAAAGATCTTCCCCATCTCATCTAGCCAGTGCTCGGCTTGGTCAGGGTCGGTCGAACCCGCAAACCTTGGCGGATTCATCCCTCGGAAGTTTCGGTATAGATCACCGGTGCCATGTTGCGCCGCTCCTGCCTGAGCTACTTGCTGAAGGGCCTGAGTAAGGCCTTGAACCGTACGCTGCAGGTTCCTCCATTCAGCACGATTAGCTGCCATCTACACGAGAGATAGATTATTTAGGTTTAATCAAGATAATTAATTATATGATTAAGAAACGAACTTAACCCAAGTTTCTACACATTCTCACCGGGTTAAGTCCTAGATTGTAACAAGGTTAAGAGTCTAATGCACCTAGACACGACCAAAACTCGGTACCTGGCGGAGATAATCGGTCTGAAGACCACTCGCGCAAGTATGCGATCTTCCCGATAGGCGTAGCCTAACGTTCGGACAACACCTTTTGATATACCGGGTTATTGGGATGCAATGCAAGAAAACCTAAACTTAGGGATCCTAGGAATGTGAAACCTAGGGCTCTGATACCAACTAAACTGTCACGCCCCGATGCGGAATATCGGGACGTACAGTTAGAGACACGCTGGCAAGAGAGAGAACTAATCTAAATAATACACAAGTGCTACAAGATGGAAATACTAAATGATCATTAACAAACCACAACTGATACAATAACCTCAAATTCAACTTAATACAACTGGAATAATCAACCACCAAAACTCAATAACATGACTGAGACTAAATGCTCTCCAAAACACAACTAAAAGTAAGATAACACACTACTATCACACTAGAACTGATACACTCAAGACATCACTCCTGCCCTTCCCCGTCGGTAAGTGCGTCACCTGAAAAGCCTGGAAAAGGGGGAAAACACAACTATGAGCTGACGCTCAGTAGGAAATAACAGACAGGTATAAGTGATTAACAGTTTAATTACATTTTAAAATGTCATGCTACAAATGATAAAGCAATAAAAGACAATGATGATATCACGAAACAAAATTCAAAGATCTTGCAAGGTCAAGAATATAAATGAATAGAATGGTAAGACAAGAATTTACTACAGGAGATAACGATAAAAATTTGGCCATATCAAGACAATTCAAGTCATGTCAAGCACGTATGTAATTTCATTTCCACGTCCAAGTAATCAGCAAGTAAAGTAACAACAAGAAGATTATAGAACAGTGAAGAGTGGAAAGTGAAAAGTAGTAGAAAGTAATGGAGAGAGTATAGTGGACAGTCCTAGATTTAACACATGTCAAGTACTGGTGCCAAATGCCACACCTAGTCATTCACCTCCCCGGGGGTACACGTAGTGTGCGGGCGCTCCTCCCAGGACTAGACCGAGCCCTTAATTGTTTGCCAGACATTGATTTCTTTGGATCAAAGATCCCACGAATCTAGACTTCCATAATTTATGACCAGAATTCCAAGGTTTAAACTAAGTAGCAATAACAACTTTAAGTAGGAAAGAGACTCATTTCCAGAATTTCAAGGTAAGTATAATCATCAAGGAGATTGAAACCAAGTCACAACAAGGGTTAATCGTGCTGCGCTACTGTAATACAGCAGTAATCAAACAAGCTAATCAACATATTAATCCTAATCATCAAGTTAAGATGTCATGATTAACCATTATCATTTGTATTAGCCAAAGTGCCAACAAGCTAGAACAAGTTGTTAAGGTAAAGAACAAGCTCTCACAGAGGTGAAATAGAATGAATTATCAGAGGTTTTAGTTACACCATTAACCATTAATTATGTGAGTTTCTATTTAACCAATGTAAGTGTTGTAATGGAGATGGTAAACATCGTGTTTTTGGTACTATGTTTGTGAGAAAGGATCAATGCAATTTGAAATCAAGGGGGGTACATGTATAGGTCAACTGTTCTTCAAAAATATAATTTCAATGGGTCTAAGTTAAATGGGTTGATTCCCCACTGATTCGGATCCATCTTCGGGTCAAAAAATGATGAAAACCGAGTTTTTGGTGTACGGGTCGACCCCTGGGGTCGACCCTTGAAAAACTGGGGTCTGGAAGCTGAATGGGTCGACCCCTGGGGTCGACCCCAGCAATTTCCTTCAGATGGGTCGACCCCTACATCCCTGTGCAATGGGTCGACCCCTGGGGTCGACCCCTTGCAGGGGGCTGGATGGGTCGACCCCAGGGGTCGACCCTCGCACCTGGGCCGAATGGGTCGGCCCTCGCACCTGGGCCGAATGGGTCGACCCCTGGGGTCGACCCTCGGGTCTGCCAGGGCACCCAGAAAATGGGTCGACCCCTGGGGTCGACCCCTGCAAGAACAACAACGTTTAAAAACTGAAAACTCACCTAATTGAGGTCCAATTGAGTTGTAAACTTAACCATATGATCTAGGAATCTAAATGGACATTCTAGGGTCATAAAACTACAAGTTTGAAACACGAATTGGTACAGAAATTGATTGAATCACAACTTATATATGATAAATGCATGAAAACCCTAGTTTCTGACATACTTCCACTAAAACATGCAATTCTCTCAATATAGACAATGAAAATTGGGGCTTCTTACGTCATAAGAAAGGTAACTTGATTATGAATCCAACCATGTATTATATGCCACATGAAGATCAAGTTACAGGGCTCAAAATTAGCCCGAAATCAAGCTCTAGCTTAGAGGAACACTATATGAGTCAAGTTCTAAACATGCTCTTACAAAGAAATCGAAATTCTCCTAGCATGCTCAATGGAATTTGAGAATTTAGGTGCCAAATGAAAGCTAACATGCTGATCTTTCATTCATATAAATTAATTAAGATTTGGCTATTAGATCCTACCTCAAATCGAAGAGATAAAACTCAAACCCTAGAATGAAGAACACTTGGACAGCACCTTAGAAAACTCGTGATAACTCCTTGGATACCTAATAAAAATTGGGGCTTTCAGTCCCATTGGATAGATCTCGTCGAGAGGAAGAATTTTCTATACTCATGATCAAAATTTGGTTGAGAAATCCTACCTCAATTGAAGAATCAAAGAAGGATGAAGGAAGTTGAAAGCCTGCCGACACACCTCCACACTTCGAGCTAGATCTCCCCAGATCTGAAACTTCAGCAAACCCCAAAGCAACCAAATGAAAGAAGACTTAAATAGCTTCATTTTGATAGCTCATAGAGCCTCTAGAGACTTCGGTGCTGGGAGTATTCGACACTGCAAGCTACGTGTTAAAAACGGCGCCGAAATCCTTGACTTGACCAAAACTATGTCGGCAGCACATTTTAGGGCTAGGTTTGAGTCGAATTGATTGAGGTCTATTAATCCTCAGCTCAAGGCCGTTCATTTGCCTCTGGTTTGAGCTAATTTGGTTGAGAATTCAGGTCCAATTTCATGTTTTAATCTAAGGGTTAGGTATGGGTCAAAAGTGTGCACTTTTGAGTTTGATCTCTAAATAGATCTTACCCCGGATTTTTAATGGCTTCAAGCCATAAGAGAAAGTTGTTATCTACATCGATATTAACATGTTTACTATTTTTATGGATTTTTATGAGATAGTCGGATTTTCACTTGTACTATTCTAATGAATTAAATATTAATAAATTCGAAATTGATTATTAAATCATTAAAAATTCAATTCTTAATTAATAAAAGCTTTATAAATATATTGAAATCAATTAAATAATTCGAGGTCTTACAGCTTGCCTACTATTGCCTCAGTGTGCACACGTCGGGCTCTCAGGCTGATTTTTGGTAGCTCTCCGAGGGTATCACTCACAGGGGAGGATATAGGCTCAAGGTACTCACTAGGATCCACCGCGGTGCCCATATAGGGTGCCGGATCAGCCACGTGGGAAATGGGGTGAATCCTAAAACCCATTAGTAAGTCCAACCCGTAAGTCGGGTTGCCATAGCCACTCGGAACTTGGCAAGGTCCAAGTCCTCGTGCACTCAAGTTGGAGGTGACCATAGGGTAGAGCCACTCCAATGCCACCATCGATAGGTTGCCTACTTGGAATTCTAAGTGGCGCTCGCGAGCCTTTTCCCGCTCTTTGTGAACCTCACCACTCATTACGATTTGCTTGTATGTATGCTCATGCCATGCATTATGATGCGGTGAGTGGTTGTGAAAGTGGGTAGTGTGCAAATGTGGACTAGGGCAACCACAAATTGACCTATCATGCTTTGATGCCATGTGGACCTTGATGAACTTAGGTGGACCAGGGTAGCCACAAGTGGCCCGATCATGCATGGACTTCATAACAATGGTTGGAGGGCCAGGGCATCCATAGGGGAATCTATTGCGCATGGGTATAGCAAATGCCGGGGGTCCCGGACATCCATGAATGTTCGTAACATGCTTAAAACCAATGATGAATGTGAGCGGACCTTTGGACCAATCATGCGTCCATCTTGACATGTGGGTGTCATGTATGAAAGGACCCGACTTTCTGATGCGGGACGAGACCACGGACACGATAAGCTCGCAATCGTCCCTTAACGAGGGAAGCGTTGGACATGCATGGTTGAGAAATCAGCAATGAGGTAGGGTCGTCGATTTGCACTCTCGTGCCCGGATCAGGTCACGGGACGGTCACGCTCTCTCTCGCAGCAGCGGTGAATGATAATATAGCGAGCTAATGGACCTAAAGCATGCTCTCTAGCAGCGACATAAACAAGTATATATGAAAATAAGCAAATGCCGAGTGTAGGGAGCGAGAACGATACCTCCACGCGCTCGACGTGGGGAAGACGGGCCCGGTCGAAAATCGTACTCCCGGGGAACTTAACACACAATAATTACAGCAATGGGAATATGCCCACTCCACGCAGGGAGGTAAAGGGCGATACAAATGAGCCCGGGAGGACCGAATTCAGGTTGACGGGCAGCTTCGTGTGTTGATTTGGCTACACGCGCGTTCACGACCGTGGGGCCCACATGCTATCCGGAGGGGCCGTGTAGGACCCGGTGGCACCGCTGTAGTGGTGGATGTCCGGAGGACCGCTCCTTGGGGTGGTGGCGCGCTGGAACACCGGTCGGAGGCCCGGCGGCTTCATTCGGCACCCGTCGGGTTTGTTGTCCACGGACTCGTTGCTGTTGTTTTGCAGCACGCGCTCGGACGGGAACGAACGCTACGATCAGCCCCAACATCAGATCGACACGAGACTAGTGCCGTTGGAAATCTAGCTTGAAGTTCTTCAACCTAGGCCCAAAGATCTGGCCTGGATCTGCTCGGATCTTGGTCTTAATGAATTTACAACTTCCTGTTGTACAGTGGCCAAGCACTCAGATCTGCAGGGCTGTTCTCTGAGAATGGCCGTTGACCGCTAGGAAGACCTTGGATTCAGATTGCTGTTCTCTGTGGGACCAAGCCATCCTTGAGCCAACTAAGAAGTGGCTCGGCTATGTAAAGTGTTCCCGTAAGAAACACGGGAGGCTCGAGATGGGGTGGCCACAAGTTTGACGGCTCCGGATGAAGATCGGAAGTGGATAGCAATGGAGCATCCACGGGTGGTGAAGGAGCACGTGTCCTTTCCAACCAATCCGAAATCATTTTCTTGAGTTCCTCAAAGGAGCGAGTTGGAGTGGGGACCTTGGGGTGGACTGGCTCCTCAACTCTCGGCTCGGGTGTGGGCCTAGGCTCGTCTATAAGCGGGGCTTCCACTCGATTGGAGGTACTTGAATGGGTTGGGATGGGGGTGCCAAGGGGAGGTTGGCTGGAGGTGCTAGGGTAGGCCACTAGATTGGGGTCGCTTTGGTGGGCTTGGACGGTGGTGAAGGGGTGGAATTGGGTAAAGGTGTGGCCCACTTGATTGTAGGTGAGTTGGTGGGGTTGGTGAGTGGTATGACCTCCGTGGTTGGAGGTAGGTGGGTGGGGAAGGTAGGCTCTCCTAAGCGCTCTCTTCATCTCCCACCATGACTCGATGGGCCTTAGATTCCTATCCTCCCTCCAATATTTGATGTTCCTCCAAGTTGTGGCGGCTTCACCAAAAAGTCACCTTTTGGCAACATCGACTTGCATGGGCCCGTACATAATGTACACCTCGAAGTAATCGTCCATAATGGCTTCCCATTCTAGGTAGACACTCGGGTCATCGGACCCATAGAAGTCTCGGGTTTTGGGCCTCGTGGGGTGGTTTGGGTGGTCCTTCCATTTGAGATAGTATCGCCACCATCCGGGCGTTTGGGAATCCATGGGACACGGGGAAGCTAGTGGATGGCCATGCCGACACTCGGACCAAAACACTAGACACGACACTAAGTAATGCAAAGTTGGAATGCACTAACTAATGCACACTAAGGACCCTAGGCGTAAACCAAGACTCGGTACGTGGCGGAGCTAATCGACCCGAAGGTCACTCACGCAAGTGTGCGGCCTTCCCGATAGGCATAGCCTAACGTTCAGACAACACCTTTTGATATACCGAGTAAAGGGATGCAAATGCAAAAAGTCACTTTTTTAAAAAAAATAATGATGATCCTAGACTCGACTTAAACCGACTAATGACTAGACATAAATGACACTCTATTTTTTTTGTTTGACACCCTAGACTCAACTCTCTCTGATACCAAATTGATGCGGGACGAGACCACGGACACGACAAGCTCACGATCGTCCCTTAACGAGGGAAGCGTCGGACGTGCACGGTTGAGAAACCGGCAATGAGCTAGGGTGGTCGATTTGCACTCTCGTGCCTGGATCGGGTCAAGGGACGGTCACGCTCTCTCTCGTAGCAGTGGTGAATGATAATATAGCAAGCTAACGGACCTAAAGCATGCTCTCTAGCAGCGGCATAAACAAGTATATATGAAAATAAGCAAATGCCGAGTGTAGGGAGCGAGAACGATACCTCCACGCGCTCGGCATGGGGAAGATGGGCCCGACCAAAAATCGTACTCCCGGAGAACTTAACACACCATAATTACAGCAATGAGAATATGCCCACTCCACGCAGGGAGATAAAGGGCGATACAAATGAGCCCGGGAGGACCGAATTCGGGTTGACGGGCAGCTTCATATGTTGATTTGGCTACACGCGCGTTCACGACCGTGGGGCCCACGTGCTGTCCGGCAGGGCCGTGTGGGACCTGGTGGCACCGCTGTAGTGGTGGATGCCCGGAAGACCGCTCCTTGGGGTGGTGGCATGCTGGAACGCCAGTCGGAGGCCCGGCGGCTTCGTTCGGCACCCGTCGGGTTTGTTGTCCACGGACTGGTTGCTGCTGTTTTGCAGCGCGCGCTCGGACGGGAACGGACGCTGCGATCAGCCCTGACGTTGGATCGACACGAGACTGGCGCCATTGGAAAGTTTGCTTGAAGTTCTTTAACCTAGGCCTGAAGATCTGGCCTGGATCTGCTCGGATCTTGGCCTTAATGAATTTACAACGTCCTGTTGTACAGTGGCCAAGCACTCAGATCTACAGGGCGGTTCTCTGAGAATTGCCGTTGAACGCTAGGAAGACCTTGGATTCAGACTTTGACTTTTCATGAACGTTGTAGGACTTTGAGCTAGGAAGACGTCAAAATTGGTTTGGACAAGTTTGGATGTGTCTATGATTTTCTGTGATGTTTTTACTGGAAGAAGGTCGGATCTGGGATCTGGCTGAAAGTACTATAGCTTTGGTAGAACATGAATTTTAAAAAATAGGTAGAAGGCCGAAAAAAATTTAAGAAAAATTATAGATGTAGGGGACGATGGAAAGAACTCCCAGGTAAATTGGGAGGTCTAAATAAAATCAAAAGGGTGGTCTAAGGTGGAGAACACAGAGCTACTGTAACTGTAGACAGAGACAGAACAGATCTGAGATTGAGAGATGAACGAAAATGTAAACATATGAAACGGTAGAATTTGAACCTGAATTGTTTTGTGGAGAAGGGTCTAGAAGATATAAACTAACCCTCAAAATTTCAAATTGATCTGAGCTCGTGGCTGGCTTCAAGAATACTCTAGATGCACCTCTATCCAGCAGGACAGAAAACAGAAGACGATTCCGTGACGGCTCGAAGGCGGCACGAACGGCGGCGGCGGCGGCACCGATGATTACCGAAGGTGAAGAGGAGATGATAGAAGGGTTACCACTCTAGAAATGGGGTTGGGATGAATAAAATCAGAGGGAGAGAGAGAGAGGGTCGAAATTCTCATAAGGGGCTCTTGCCAAAATGCTTTTTTCTTCTCATTAATTATTCTAAATGGAAAAAATACAAGTATATATATGCTACACATCAAATCAAACCTCCACCATTGGATCTAGGGATGGGGAAGGAAGGGCCTACATTAAATGTGATCAACACACACAAAAAAAAAAAAAAATAATCCAAGTGGGAGACAAGCTTGACATGGTAGGTAGCATACCTTGGAAAATTTACCCCCTTTGTCTCCCATGTGGTCAATTGGCATTCAACCATTCTAGAAGGCCACCTAGGATGGTTGACCAGCCCCACATGGATGACATGGACCAATAGGAAAGGGCTGAGGGCCCCCTTGCTAGTCCTACTGACAAATTACATAGAAACCCAAACAATCCGTGGGAATGACGCATTGGCTTATAAAGCTGTACAATTGCGCATATACTTTCCCAAGGATATAAAAGTAAACTAAAGGACACCAATGCAAAAAAAAAATGTCAGTTCTCGGTGTAGATTCCCATCACTTTCTATTCATGTCAAGTGGTGTGATGTGGTAAGACATAGGAATTCCTTTCCCATAGGTGACTTCCTTGTGTGGGGTGGTGGGGTGGCCTTCGAGCTTCCACTCAAAAGGGTCGTAGGGGTCAAAGAATATATGTGTCATGGAGTGGGACACTTCATTGTTTCCTAGGTGTATTTCGCCCATGGTCATGATACCGTTGGTGTGGGCCGGGTCTTGAGAGAGGTGGGTTTGGTCTAACATGGTTGGTTGGGGTAGGAAAAGGTTGGTGGTGAGTAAGGTGGGTGGGTATAGGAAGGGATCGAAGGGGTCATGGTAAGGGTCACCTAGGGAGAGGAACTCTAGGTCCTCATGGTCCTCACAATATGGTGGTGGATCCTCCTCCTCTAGTAAAATGATTGGGCCAAAGTTTTTGGTGGGTGGGTTTAGGAAGGGATCGTAGGGGTCATAGTAAGGGTCACCTAGGGAGAGGAACTCTAGTTCCTCATGGTCCTCACATTGTGGTGAGTCATCCTCCCCTAATGGAACAATTGGGCCCAAGTTCTTGGTGGGATGGTCGGCCATAAATAGAGGGCTTGATGTTCTATCCGAGATAAGCAACTCTAGTTTGTGGATAGCATCGGGCTCATCGGGTGTAGGAAGGAATAGAAGAAGGTCGCTTGTGCAGCAACCTACAGTGTAAATCAAGGAGATGGACCCGACACATAGGTGTAGGAGGTCATGGCTCCTAGGTCGGTCGGCCACTGTGGTCAACATGCCAGTTAACCTCATTTGTCAAGATAAACCCTTAAGGAGATCCCCTAATGTCTCCACTTGATAAGATGATTGGATGGTGGTATGATAGGAGGAGAAGGGTACTATGGGTAGGTCTAGCTCCATGGGAGGGCAAACATGGGCCATGATCTCTCTAATCGGGTCCTCCCTTAGCCACTAGCAAGGGGTTCTCCTAAGATGCGCTCGGCCCCAACTAAAGCGGGTGGTATAAGGTTAAGACCGCCGTGTGAGGTTTCTTCTTCAACTTGGACATGGGTGGTCTCCTTGGTGGGGTGAAGCTCTGGAAGGGTGTTTGTCCCTGTGTGGCCTAGAGTATGTGCCACTTCTTCCAATGCCAATGGGGTACGATGATGTAAGGTGGGTGTTTTGGTGATAGCCGGTGCATGGCGCATCCGGGGTGGTGAGGGAGTTTGAATTTGGGTTGGGTTTGGGAGTCGAAGTAGTGGAGGTCTAAGTTGGGGTAAGATTGGGGTTGGTAGTGGAAGATGGGTCGGGTGAGGGGGTTTAGGTTGATTGTGTTTGGGAGGTGTGTCCCTTTTAGGGGACGATGGAGGGGTAGTGGTGGGGATCATGGGGATTTATGGGGCGTGAGTTTGGAGACGAATTTTGGGTTGGGGGGTGGTGGCCGTCATGGGCCTAGGTGGAGGGGTGGACAAGGGGTCCACTTGGTTTTGAATGTTGAGGGTTGGTTGAGTGGCTTTGGATTGGGTGTTGGTGTCACTCATGGGGGGAACCGGGTCAATTAGGGGTCTTTTGCCCTCAAGTTGGTCGAGTCGGAACATGAGGTCTTCAAGCCGATCAAGGACATTAGGCAGGGCTTCTAAGATGGCGCCCACTTTATTGGCAGTAGAGCTTCCATGGGGTTTGGGGTCCATAGGTGAAAGCGATGGGTGCGATTGGTATGAGTTAGTCATATGAATGGGGAGGTGATGAAGCTCGGGGGGAATGGATGCAATGGCCCTAGGACAAGACTTAGTAGAGACAAGTCTAGAACTTGCTCTGATACCAAATTGATGTGACACAACCCCTTGGACCTGAATCGCAAGCAACTGGACTGAACGGCGGACTCTCACAAGCGGGTTCACCCGCATCGTGCGCACCCGGGTCCGTAGTTGGACTGGCGATGATGGTGAGGGTCTGAGGTTTGACCTTGGAGTTCCAGGGGTATGGCCAGCTTGGAGAGGGCCCCAATGGACCAGGGATGCCCAATTCATGGGAGGCCGGCATGCCGAAGGCGTGGGATGTAGGGTCTCTCTCGGCTCACTTCCACGGTGGAGACACAATTTGATGAAATTTGAGGTCGGGCACTCGCCTCAACACCGATAGGCAACGTCGATGCAATAATATTCAAGCAAATAGTTGAAACCAGTAGAGGATGGGGGCTCCAAGCTCACCTGATCGGTGTAAAGACAACGATCCCAGTAGGAGACGAGGGCGAGCGGGGAAGCGTGGGCTACCCGCACGCCGCGCCGATGACGCTTTGGCCGAAGACCTGCTAGTAGAAAACTACTCCTCGCGTAGGAGGGTGATTGTGGGGTGGGGAAAATAGAGGTTACATTCAAACATTACCTCCATGCAGGGAGGGGCGGTAAGCCGGCCAGGCAGGGAAGGGAAAATAGCTAAGGAGGTAGCCGATTGATCCCACCGTCGGTTCTGCCCACCTGTCTGCCCATTTGATAGGTGCTCGCTGTTGATGCTGCCGAGGACGCTCCCAAACTCAGAAGTCAACGAAACTAGTGCCAAATTGTCACTGACTGGTCTGGGATAACTCTTGAATTTTCTTGGGATGTCGGGATGTCGGGGTGTCACTGAGGTGGAGGCTAGACCGGTGCTGCTCAGTTCTGGTTTGGATTGACTCCACAACTCTGCAGCAGGATGAAGAAGCTGCCATAAACACTCCTGAGCTCCAAAGGTCATGCAGCTTATATTGACACGACCGTGGGAGGATTTTCTTTGAGCAGCAACCAAGGAGCCCACAAGAGATGGTCGGAGCAGGGAGATAGGGCCCGTAGAGTGAAGGTGGCTCAGTTCAGGCCCTGACTGGACTATCCTACGCACATTGGGGAGAAAAATTGGAACTCTATGGTCCGAGAACTAAATGGCTCCCTTCTTGTTGGTGCTGACAGAGGTCTTGGTGGATAAGGCCTAATCCAAAAATCGCATCCAAAGTCATCCTGTAGAAGCCGTGGTCATGTCTGCACTTGGGCTCAGGTTCTCTGCCAGAGCAGCTTTACTCAGTCGGGGGAGAATGGCTCCTCTGGGCAGCAGCAATATCGGATGCTGGCGAAACCATCTCGCCTGCGAAGCTGCCTCGATGAGATTTTCAGAAATGTATGGCACGCCACCTGAATATGTGTGATGACTCTAGGGTAGGCTCTGCAATTTGCTGGTACTTCTGCTTCTGCTGCTGGACTGGGTAGCAATGGTAGATACAGAAGGATAAAGGGGGAGAGGAGTGGGAGGACGGGTGGGAAGGGGCTGTGGGCTTTCCTCGGTTGGGAGGGGAGGTGGGGAGGGTCACCACAGGTTGGAGAAGGGGGGGGAGAAGGTTGGAGGGGGTGGAGTTAGCAGAGGAGGGAGATGGGGTCGAAATCTGCTAGGGCTGGGAGAGAGGAAGGGGCACAAGTGACCCTTGAGGGAGGGAGGATGTGTTTGAATTGAGTCTTAATGGTGGGTGATCAATGGTGGTCTAGGGAAGGGGAAGGGGTGTGTTGGGAGATGGAGAGGTGTGTTGGGGAAGGGAAGGGGTGGCTTGGGGAAAGGAATGGTTGCTTGGGGAAGAGGAAGGGTTGCTTGGGAGAAGGGAGGGGTGCCTAGGAGAGGGGAATTCCACCTAGGGGTTGGAGGGGAATTAAATGGGAGGTATGGGGAAGGGGGAGGGGTTTAATGAGGAGTGAATGCGGGAGAGAGAGAGGAAATTCAAAATTTGGGGGAGGGGAGGAGAGAGAATGGGGGTCGCCCCCTTTAGAGAGAGAGAGAGAGAGAAAGAAAACTAGAGAGAGAGAGGGATTCTAACAATTGTAGTAGATTTCAAAATTCTTTCATTGATTCATTAGCTTCAAATGGTGGGATTGGGGTCCTATTTATAGGAATCCCACGATTTAACATAGGTCCCTGACTTTTGGACTAATAACAAGAAACCAAGGGAAGGGGGGTGCCCATGGGCCTAGCCCATTGAATTAGGCCCACTAGCCTACTTAATTGTCCCTATGACTTAAGACTTAGGTAAATGACCCTTATACCTAGGTACTAGACTCAAATAAAAGGAAAATTACATGATAAGAAAATGAAAAATACATCATAGGACTCGGAATAAAGTGGCGAACAAGATGTAGCACTGCAGGCGATCATCAAGAGCCCCAAAAAATGTGGAGTGGTCAGAGATGTCCCCGTCATAGTCATTCCTCTCTTTCATCATATGAGAGAATGATTGGGCCATCTAAGAGGGTAGGGTTGTATGAAGTTAAGAACCAAGGAGAGTGTGAGAACAGGATGGATATAAATTTTTTAACTAAGAAATTGAACAAAATAGATTTATTGGCGCAGAAGATGGAAAAGGTTGATTTGATAGCCCAGAAGTTAGATCAGTTGTTATCAAGGTAGGAACCTTCTTTCTCTTCTTCTCTTCAACCTCAACCGTTCTCAACTTTCAGTCATGAAGAAATCTGTGCTATTTGTTCTAGCCCTAATCATGTTGTTACTGATTGCCCTACTGCGGCCCAGCTTCCCCCGTTCATCCAAGAACAGATCTTCGCTGCTCAGGGTGTATCCAAACCAACTATTGATCCTTATTCTAATACATACAATCCTGGTGGGAGAAACCACCCCAATTTTTCTTGGAAGTCTCAGCAAGGTCCATCTACCCAATCCAATCCCTCATTTCAGAAACAATCTTTTCCAACTTCTAGTTAGTCCTATCCAAATCTTTCTTATCCTTCTCCATTTCAGCAGTAATTCCAACAACCTTCATTCCATCAAGCTCAGGCTCTGTATCACCAAGCTCAATTTTCTTAGGGCCAGTTTCATCAGTATCCTCCACACCATTTTCAACCGCAAGCTCCTTATCAACCTCCTCCTCCTTAACCCTCTCAGCCCAATTTCGATGATAAATTTGACCAACTTCAGCAACTCATTCTTTCTCAACAACAATCTATTGCTAAGTTAGAGGGTCAAATTGGGCAATTGGCTGCTAGCATTATGAGGAGAGATGTAGGTCAGCTTCCTAGCCAACCTGTGGCTAATCCTAAGAACCAACCTCTAGGCTTTCACCAAAAAGCTCCTCTTCTTCCTCAACCTACCCAACCCTAGCCTCCTTCTCCTATGGGCCCTCAATTTGAGAATGCCAAGGCTATATCTACCCTTAGGAGCAGGAAGGTTTTAGATGACCCATATTAGGATAGGGGAGTTAGTAGCAGTTTGGGCCAAGAAGCCCACGTGGAAAGTGATAGTGAGGATGAGGAGCATGTGATTGTGCAAGAGATGAAGAAGCCGAAGGGGGGTGGGAACAAGCTGGATAAAGGAAAATCAAAGGTGGATGAAGAAGGTCCCCAAGAGTATGTTCCTAAGATCCCTTTTCTTGATGCTTTGAAATTGAAGACTCAAAAGAAAAAGCCTATCCACCAAGAAGAGCTAGTGGAATTGTTTAAATAAGTGAATATCAATATTCCACTTTTGGACGCGATCAAGCATGTGCCGGCATATGCAAAGTTTTTGCAAGAGCTGTGCACTCCAAAAAGGGAACCCAAGGCAATAACTCAAAAGATCCGCCTATCTGAAGATGTCAGTGTTGTCGTGATGAATCATTTACTTAGGAAGTTGAAGGACCTTGGAGCACCTCTAATTTCATGTGATATAGGTGGAGTTACATTTGATAAAGCATTGTTGGACCTTGGAGCTAGTGTAAATTTATTGCCCACCTTTATATATGAGCAATTTGATCTAGGGGAGTTGAAGCCCACATCTATAATCCTTCAACTGGAGGATCGGTCTGTGAAAACTCCAAGGGGTCTGTTGGAGGATGTGATTGTGAAAGTGCATGAATGCTATTTCCCTGTGGATTTCTTAATCTTGGACATGGCCTCGTCTTAGGAACTAAAACACACTCCAATTATTTTGGGATGACCGTTTCTAGCTACGACGAAGGCCAATATAAACTATGCCACGGGAATGATGGATATTTCTTTCGGAGGTGAGAAGGTTTCTTTAAAAGTGTTCAAGGCATCCCAGTACCCAGACCATGAGGAGGAATGTAACATCATTGATGTCATTGAGGAATTGATTGAAGAAAGTCCGGAAGTTAATGAGGAATGTCTAAAAGAGGGTAGCATGCTGCATGATTCTCTATTCTCTTCCGAACCCTACTCTAGGATAGAGCCACTCTATTGCAAGCCGAATCGATTCTTCCATCTTTGGATCAGCCGCCCATTCTTGAATTGAAACCTCTGCCAGATTCTCTTAAGTACGCTTATCTGGGCCCTGACCACACTCTGCCCATGATTATTACTTCTAATCTCACTTCTACTCAGGAGTCTCAACTTCTAGATGTCATTGAGGAGCACAAGGGGGCGATAGGTTGGTCAGTGACAGATTTGAAGGGTATTAGTCCGGATGTGTGAATGCATTACATTTACTTGGAGGACAATGCCAAGCCTAGCAGAGAGATGCAACGTCGGCTGAATCCAAGCATGAAGGGGGTGGTAAAGAAAGAAGTTGTCAAACGGTTGGATGTCAGGATCATATATCCCATTACTTATAGCAAGTGGGTCAGCCCAACTCAAGTTGTTCTCAAGAAGTCAGGGCTGACAGTTGTGACAAATGAAAAAGGAGAAGAAGTGCCTACACAATTACAAACGGGGTGGAGAGTTTACATTGACTACAGAAAATTAAATTTAGTTACAAAGAAAGATCACTTCCCACTCCCGTTTGTAGATCAGATTTTGAAAAAATTGGCTGGACAAAAGTATGTTTGCTTTTTGGATGGCTACTCCGGGTATAATCAGGTTGCTATTTACTCGGAAGATCAGGAAAATATGACGTTCACATGTCCTTATGGCACATTTGTTTTTAGAAGAATGCCATTTGGGCTGTGTAACGCCCCTACCACCTTCCAGCGATGCATGATGTCGATATTTTCTGAAATGGCGGGGGAATGTTTGGAAGTGTTTATGGATGACTTTTCTGTGTTTGGTGATTCGTTTGAAAATTGCTTAGAAAATTTGAATAAGGTGTTGAAGAGGTGCATTACATCAAATCTTGTGTTAAGCTGGGAGAAGAGCCATTTCATGGTTAGAGAAGGGATAGTGCTAGGCCATGTTGTATCAGAAAGGGGAATAGAGGTCGATAAAGCTAAGGTTGGTTTGACTTCTAATCTTCCTCCTCCCATATCTGTCAAGTAAATCCGTTCCTTCCTTGGACATTATTCTATCGCAGATTCATCCAAAACTTCTCTACCATTGCTCATCCTCTCACACAATTGCTTGCCAAGGACACTCCTTTCAATCTTGATGACTCATGTTTAGAGGCATTCAATTCCTTGAAAGTGGCCCTCACTTAAGCTCTGATTCTTCAATCTCCAAATTGGTCAATTCCTTTTGAAATCATGTGTGATGCTTCAGATTACCCTGTTGGAGCTGTCCTGGGTCCGAGAGTTGATAAGAAACCCTTGGTGATCTACTATGCGAGCCGCACCCTCACCGATGCACAATTGAACTATACTACCACGGAGAAAGAATTGCTTGCTGTTGTTTTCGCTCTTGAGAAATTTCGATCATATCTATTAGGGGCAAAAGTCATTATTTATTCCGATCACTCGGCTTTAAAATTTTTGCTTTCCAAGAAAAATGCCAAACCCCGTCTCATTCGGTGGATTATGTTGCTACAAGAGTTTGGTTTGGAAATCAGAGACAAGAAGGGGTTGGAGAGTGTTGTTGCTGATCACTTGTCTAGGATTGTAATTACTGAAAGTGCTCCTATGTCCGATTCCTTCCCCGATGAGCAAATTCTTTCCCTCTCTCACATCTCAACCCCTTGGTATGCTTACATAGTCAATTACTTGGTGGTGGGACAGATTTCGAGAGGGTGGTCTAGGCAAGAGATGGATCGATTCTTTTCAATGATTAAGTACTACTTTTGGGAGGACCCAAAGCTGTTTCACATGGGTCCAGATCAAATAATAATAAGATGTGTCCCCGAGGAGGAGCAACAATTTATTTTGAACTTATGTCATAATCTTGCTTGTGGGGGACACTTTTCTAGAAAGAAGATTGTGGCTAAAGTATTACAAAGTGGATTTTATTGGCCCACATTATTTAAGGATGCTTATGAATTTTTAAAAACTTGTTTGAGGTGTCAAGTAGTTGGTAACAATTCTAAAAGAGATATGATGCCGCTTAGTCCCATTTTGGTAGTAGAAATCTTCGATGTTTGGGGAATAAACTTTATGGGACCGTTTCCACCTTCATTTGGCAATGAATATATTTTGGTGGCGGTGGACTATGTTTTGAAGTGGATTGGAGTTGTTGCTACTAGGACTAATGATCATAAGGTGGTGATGAAGTTTGTAAAGAAGAGCAGTTTTTCTAGATTTGGTTGTCCTAGAGCTATCATTAGTGATGGGGGTTCTCACTTTACGAACTTTCAATTCTGAGCTTTGCTTCACAAATATGGCATTACTCATAAGCTTGCTACCCCCTATCATCCCCAAACTAGTGGCCAGGTAGAAGTTTTCAATAGGGAGATTACGAACATTCTGCATAAGATAGTTAGGCCAGATAGGAAAGATTGGTCCGAGAGACTAGATGATGCATTATGGGCTTATAGAATTATATTTAAGACTCCCCTTGGCATGTCCCCATATCGCCTCATTTTTGAAAAAAGCCTGCCACTTACCTATAGAATTGGAACATAGAGCATATTAGGCCATTAAACAAGTCAATTTTGATCTTACTCAAGCTGGGTCCCAAAGAGCTATACAACTTAATGAACTGGAGGAATTGGGAAATGAAGCCTACGAAAATTCTAAGATTTTATAAAGCTAAAACCAAGGCATTTCACGATAAGCATATTCAAAGGAAACCTTTTTATGTGAATCAAAAGGTTTGGCTTTTTAACTCAAGGCTACGTTTGTTCCCCAGTAAGTTAAAATCCAGATAGGATGGACCGTTTATTGTCGTTAAAACTTTTGACCATGGTGCTGTCAAAATTTTGAATCCTAAAAATGACCACATTTTCACTATCAACGGTCAAAGATTGAAACCATATTTGGAAAATGATTAGTTACAAAAAGAATCCATTGTTCTAGGTGATTTGGAATAAAATGTTCGTGAGCTTTCATGCGTCTGGTTGAAGACGAAAAACTTAGCGCTTCTGGGAGGTAACCCAAGGTTCTTTGTTATTTGATGCTTTATTTTTAGTTTATTTTTCAGTAGACATGCCAAGGAGAAGAAGCTGTCGCTATCCATATAAAGGTTGTTTCACCTCACACACCAGGTTGTATCCTTCCATCTCAGCAATATTTCTTTGTTATATTGTTCTATTATACAACCTGATAGGAGTTCTGTCTTGCATATCATCATTGCATGAAAGAGAAAAGATGAAATCCCTGACTGAGTTTTCTAGATTTATACTTTTATTGAAAGTAATTCTGGAATAGAAAAGACTAAGAAAAAGGATGATGAAAAATTTATTTCGATCTAGCTATGGAAAACTGATATAAGAATCTCTTTAAAATTCATGTACACTTTAGAAAAAGAAAATCACATTGCACGCTAATGAGACAAGTAGGACAAGCCTTCTACTATTTTAGGTATTGAGTCTGATATTTTGCACTTCTTGTGGAAGAGATCTTCTAAAAGCTTTCTGCCAACTTATCTATCAAATAAGTGCAAATGGCACAACAATGAAAAAAAAGAGAAAGGGAATACCGTGAAAAATGTCCTAATTCTTAGTAACCGGGCCTACTTCACCTAACAAGTATTAAAGTTCATGTCAAACGGAAATGGGAACCTTGATCTGTTTAACTGGGCCTGCTTCTCCTAAGACAAGAGTTGAGGTTCGTATTAAACAGTGAAGGGTAGTGTAGCATCATGTGTGTAGAAAAATAAAAATATCCCAAAGGGACTAAGTAATGAGACAGACAAAAAGCTAATATGCTTAATCGTCTGATGTAGGAGGTGCAGGGTTGAAAGGCACTAGCTTGGAATAGTAAATGAGGGACGCAATTGTCTTAGCTATGGATTTAATTTCCTACATAAGGCTAGTGTGCATTAATGATTCCAGATTCCTAATCTTGATGTGACACAACCTATGACTTACCAAGCAAGCACAATTGGCATTCAAAACGGACCGATAATGGCGACCGCGCACCCGATGCTCACCCAAGACTCGGGGTAACTTGGCAATGCCAAGGGGAGGATGTGAGGGCTGGGCCCTTACTGGTAGAGGCCAGCAAGGCCAAGGTTAACTCCCAAGGGTTATGGCACCCCAATTCAAGGGAGCCGACGTCGTGCCGAGGGCACGGGTTACACTCTATTTCCCACGGTGATCTCTTATAGCAAGGGAGCTTAAGGACCGAGCTCTCACTCATGGCCAGTGGAGTTATGAACTAATATTGACTGAACAAACACTAAATAGAGCAAAGTTTAGAGCACTTACTTGACCGGTTTGAAGAAACCGGTCCCGATCGGAGACGTGGGCGAGTGGGGAGGCGTGGGATCCCCACACGTCGCGCCGGGGCAGCTTGACCTGTTTATGATGTTACAACACTACACCTCTCGCAGGAGGGGATTCTTGGGGTGGGGAGAAATTGTTAATGTTGGGTTCGGTGCAAGTATTCAGAGGGGGGTGAATGAATATAACCCTTTTAAAAAACTTTCACCCAATATAAAATTTTGCTCAAAATAGAACTATGAAGCTAACTAGACAGATTTACCAAATCTGAAAGCTAATCAACATTTTGTTTGACCAGTTAGTAAACACATGGAGCGCCCCTATGCATTTATCTAGCGGAAGCACAAATGAACAAAACAAATCACAATGCACAAGGGGTTTTTAGGTGGTTCGGTCCTCCAGACCTACATCCACCCCACACTCAACCCGAGTGTGGCTTCACTAACCGCTGGGCAACACAGCTTGCCAACATACGCTGATACACAGCTTCCCCAGGAGAACAACCTCTCCTCTTCCTCCTACCCGGAGGGAACCTCTAGCAACCCACAATCACTAGAACCCAGAGACTCACGTCTCTCTTCCTCTTTACCAAGAGGGAACCCCACTAGTAGCAGCCCCACAACTAGTGAACCAGAGGTCGAAGACCCCTCTTCCTCCTAACCCGGAGGGAACCCACAAGCAACCCACCTGCTGCTTGCAAACCGGAGATCAGATCTCCCTTCCTCCAAACTGGAGGGAACCCACAAGTAGCACCCAGCTACTTGCAACCGGAGATAGCAATCTCCCTTCTCCTGAACTAACAGGAGGAACCCCGACCTCTCTACAGAGTATCGGAAATACAGCAAACCAGAAAACAAAGGAAAATAGTAAACGAAAACAACACAGCAATCAGAAGGCTATAAAATATGAAAACACAGCTGTGGCTCTCAACGGAGCTGACTGGCCTGGATCTGATCCACGGTCCAGTGAAGACAGATCTTCAAGCAACTTCTTCCTTGTTCTCCACGAGCTCTCTCGCTCACTTTCTATCTCTCTTTTCTTTCTCTTCTACTCTCCTAGGAGCTTCTTCTGCTACTTCTCTTCTTCTTCTTCTCAACTCACGATCTCTCTTTTTCTTTCTTCTGCTCTCCTAATCTCTCACTCTCTACTCTTCTCTTCTCTCTCTTTTTCTTCTTCTGCTCTTACTCTCACTCTCTTCTCTGCTCTCTTCTTTTCTTTCTTCTCTTCCTTTTCCTGGATCGGGGCTCTCTGTATGAGCTTTTCTTCTTGCCAACTCGATCACCCTTCTTCTGTGGAAGAAGGCTCATATATATAGCAGCAGCAGCATCAGCCCCGACGTGTGACCTCCACATTTCCAGCCCTAAGTATTCGGACCACGTGGCAGTCTCTCAGCAGGCTTCATTCCAGCCTCGGATCACGTGCTGCCCAGTCACTTGGGAATGTTCTTCCTCGAACCTGCAAGGAGATACGAACCATTAAAACTGAGGGCCACGATAACTAAAGCTGCACGAGGAATGTGGTAGCAGTTCTAGATGCACTGAGAACGACACAACATTCAGTAGTGACAAAAACAAACACTACAATGAGAACGACACGAAGTCACTGTAACAAAACAATCACTACGAAAAGAACGACACGAGGTAGGATGAGAACAGCACGAAGTAAGGAGAGAACGACACGAGATACATACTGTAACAGAGATGACACTACAAAGATAACGACACGAAGACGATGAAAATAGTACGAGGTAATAAGAAGAACGACACGAGATACATACGATGACTATAGCACGAAGTAAAGAAAAGAATGACACGAGATACACTGTGACAGAACAGACACAACGAAGAGAATGACACGAAGTGAGGTTATAAAACAACACGAGGTAAAAACGACATAGACTGACAATGACACGAAGTCGAGAACAGAAACCAACACGAAGTATGGTTTCAACACAAGAAAGACACGAGGTGAAACAACACGGACTGTCAACGACACGAAGTGAAGTTGACACGAAGTAAAAACAACACTAATACGATGAGATCAGAAATCGACACGTAGTGAAAACAACACGAAGATAGAACAGTAATTGACATGGGTTGAAAACAACACGAAGTGAAAATAACACTAAGATGATGAGAACAGCACGAGGTGAAGCGACACGGGGTTCACTGGGAAACGACTCGAAGTTCATCAGAACAAATCGAGCTGCTACAGTAAACAACACAGAGACACGAATGCAAAAACAGTACGAAGACACTCAAACAAAAACGACACGAAGACGTTGAGTATAGAAACAGCACGAAGACGATCAACAAAAACAACACGAAGACGTTGACACACCACGAAGATGATGGATGCTACAGTGCAATGTCTAGACATGAAATCCAATGCTAACGGCTGTACAGACTTGAAGATGTGAAGCCAATGTACAGACTTTGGAGAACAGTCCAATGTATGGACTTTGATGCCCAAAGGCGATGAATCAGTGAATCAGTGTATAGACTTCAAGGTTCATCTCTTGATGTACATACATCAAGAGATGCTTCATGCCAATGTATAGACTTAGCTATGAGTGTGGGCTGTACAGACTTTAAGCTGAACGCGTGCGAACACTGAGAATGTATAGACTTCATGAAATGCATGCTACAGTGATGTATAGACTTAGACGCAACATGCTATGCAATGTACACACTTGATGTAATGCATGCCGATGTACAGACTTCAGTTGAAGTCAACCGAAGAGTGTATATACTTTATGAATGCATATGCCAAGACCAATGTACAAACTTGATCAGAATGTCTAGACTTCGCATGAACAGTCGATGTGTATGTCCAGACAATGCTGACAGAGTTTACACTTGAACAAGTAATGCATGTGAAAGCTTTATGCAGGAGATAAACAGTCTGAACTTCAAATGCAATGACTTATACAACAAAATGACTCACAGTAATTAACATCAAACACTAATCATCAAAACCAAATCAATCATCAAAACCACAGCAATGAATGTTTTATGCATCAGTTTAACATGTAGCATGACTGAACATCAAATATGTTAATCTAAACTGAGCAGCAAGATGACTGAACATTTGATTAACTCACATCAACAACCAATCATCAAAACCAAATCAATCATCAAAACCATCATCAAAACCACAGGGACACAACAGTTAATACATCCAAAACTACCTCCACACATGAAGGAGCCTTCAGCCGGCCAAGCGGGGAGGGGCGAAACCGAGCTAGAAGCTAACACGGGAGCCGATGCCGATTTTGTCCGCTTCCTGCGCTTCAGGACAGACAGTTGGATACCTTGATGCTGTGACCACTCCCGATTTTTGTTGATGACAAAACCAGTTGAATTTATTCGTAGCTGGATCGGGATGATGCCGAAATTTTGTTAATTTCTCTGGTCATAGGTGCTGGTCGGGGCAGAAGCTCGAACAGGGTGGCAGGTCTTCAGTTCTGACTACTTTAGGTTCACAATAGCAGGAAGAAGAGGTCGCCACAAGTCGTCCAGAGCTCAGAATTAGGCACCGCCAGAATCGTTGGAACCTTCGGTGAGTCCTCTTCGAAGTGAGAGCAACGGGGATGCCAAACGTTGTCGGAGTAGACTGACAGAGCTCAAATAATGAGGGTGGGGTCGGTGCAGACTATCAGGAAGCAGAACCGCACACCCGAAGGAAGAAAATGAGAACTCTTGATTCTGGGCGTAAAACAGAGCTCTGCTTCTTGATTCTATAAGTAGACTTGTCGAAGAAGCTCTCGGCTAAGCCTCACCTCCATAGCTTTAAGAGAGTGGTCGTGGTAGCTTCAGGAGTCAGCTTTAGGTTGCTCTTCAGGGAGGAAGTGCGTAATCGGGGAAGAACGGCTCCCCTGGGAGACCACAAACTCAGAACGGGACGGGACCACCTCCGTTACGAAGTAGACTAGATGATGATTCCACCAGTATATGGTATGCCCTCTGATGCTTCCAGCTGAAGATGTGGCATCCTATGCAACTGGGCACTCCTCTACTGCCTGCGAACTAAGAACTATAGGTTGAAGATGATGGGGGAAATAGGGTATATGGGAGGGGAAATAGGGGTGGTTGAGGGTGGGGATAACTCTGGCTGTGAGGGGGTCTAGTAGGGGGTGTTCCAAGGTGTTGGAGGGGAAGAATGGGGTCAGGAAGGGGGTCTAATAGGTGGTGGGAGGAGGAGCTACGAATTTAGTGTTGGGAGGGAGAGGGAAAGGGTATTTGAAAATGGGTTTAAGGGTGGGATTAATTTTTGGTCTTGGGGATGGGAAGGGGTGTGTGGGGAAGGTAAAGGGGGGCTTGGGGACTGGGGAATTCTCCCTTGGGAGATGAGAGGGTGCTTGGGGAAGGAGAGTGGGTGGTTGGTGGTTGGAGGGTGGAGTGGGGAGTGGTGGAATCTCCCTTGGGGCTGGGGTGGAGTTAAGGTGGGGTGGTGGGGAGTTGGGGATGAGTTATTGGAGGGGGGGAGAGAGAGAAAGGTGGTTGGGAGGGGAGGAGAGAGAAAATAACTTTCTAGAGAGAAATGTAGAGAGAGAGGGGGGGATAGGGGTTTCTCACCCACTCAATTGGCTTCTCACCAGAAGAAGATTTAAGTTGGATACTAGAAAATGTAAATATTCATTCATTAACTTCAAATAGGGGGGGAATGTGGTCCTATATATAGGCAACCCACATTTTACAAAAAGTCCTTGACTCTTGCTACAAAGATAAATAACTAAGGGGGTAGGGGGCGCCCTTGGGCCTAGCCCAATGAATTCGGCCCAATATCTAATCTAATCAACCTATTGACAATCAAACTTAGGGGAATAAACAAAAGACCTAGGGACATGACTCAAATAAAAGGGAAAATATATCAAATGACTCAAATAAAAATTACATGGGACTCAAAATTAAATAACTAGACCATGCCGGATGCAACCGAGCGAGGAGACGAGCTGTGAACGTGGGCATGGGAGGTGATGTCCCCATCATACTCCCAGGGTGCAGAGAACTCGACTCCATCGAGTAAGTGTCCTTCCCTCCTTGGAGGGTGTAGAAGTGGTACTGCCTACAAGTCTTCCGAATGAGACCGATCCATCCACCTGCTGAGATAGCGCTCATATACCTTGCTCCTGGTGGTAGTGACCTATTCATCTAATATTCGTTCAATGCGCTCACGCTGGGCTCTCTTGGCTGGTGGTCTCTCCTCACAGGTGGGTGCTCTCTTAATAGGAGGTATAGGCTCAATATTCTCACTGGGTACCACCGTGGGCCCCTTATATGGCACTAGGTCGGCTACATTGAATGTGGGACTCACTCCATACTCCTCGGGAAGATCTAACTCATAGGTATTAGTGCCAAGGCATCTCAGAACCTAGAAGGGACCAACCCCACGAGACCTCAATTTCGAGATGGCTCCTGGGGAGAGTCTCTCTATCCTCACCATCACAAAGTCACTCACGTGGAATTCTTGGTGACGTCGATGAGAGTCGGCCTGCCTTTTATAAGTCTCATTCTTTTTGCTGATGTGCTTGCCAAGGTTTTCATGCAATTTTGTGAATGCTGACATTCTAGGGGTGATGGGTGGACCTGGGCAACCAAAAGTAGACCAATCATGCTTTGACGCCAAGAAGACTTTGATGGAATGGGGAGGACCGGGACATCCATAGGTGATCCAGTCATGTATGGGGGTGACAAATGCTGGGGGACCCGGACATTCATGAATACTCCTATCATGCCTACGACCCATGATGAGTGAAGGAGAACCGTTACACCCGAATATGGACCAATCATGCATCCTACTTGACATGTGGGTGATATGAATGAGTGGACCCGACTTATGAATCATGCCAAGTGATGTTGTACGCCAAGACTTATGCACTCTTGTGCCAAAGATGTCCCTTATGTGTGGGCTTTTGGACTTCCATTGGAATGGGTCAAAGGGGTCTAGGAAGATGGATATCATGAAGTGGGGCACTTCCTCGATCCCTAGGTGTATATTGCCCAAAGTCATGGCTCCCATAGTGTAACCCGGGTCTAGGATGGGGTGGATTGGGTCAATCACAGTGGGTTGAGGTACGGAAAAGTGGGTGGTGGATAAGGCGGTTGGGTCACTCATGGTGGATTGGGGTAGGAAAAGGTGGGCGGTGAGTAAGGGTGGTGGATCACATAGGGATCTAGGCTCCCATAGGAAGGGGTCATGGAAAGGGTTATCAAGGGAGAGGAGTTCTATGCCCTCAAGGTCCTCAAATGGTGGTGGGTCATCCACGTTTAGTGAAATAAGTGGGCCGAAGTCTTTGGTGAGTGGGTCGGCCATAAGGGAATGATTTGGCTTTCTTTATGATATAAGGAACTCCAATTTAAGAATGGAGTCGGGCTCATCGGGTGTGGGAAGGACTATAAGAAGGTCACTAGTGTAGCAACTAATGGTGCAAATCGAGGTGATGGACCCAACACATAGGTGACGGAAGTCAAGGCTCTTAGGTTGATCAGTTGCCAGGGCCAACACGCTAGTCAGCTCAAGTTGCCACTCTAAGCTCTTAAGAAGATCTTCCCAAGTCTCTACCTCTAAGTAGGATTGGAATGCGGTGCGATAGGAGTTAATGGGTACTAATGGGAAAGGGTGCTCCATGGTTGAGGTTTGTAAGTACAAGGCATGAGGGATGGGTTTTTGCTTGAGCCATTTGATGATGAGTTCTCCCATGGTCACCACCTTTTGGGTGAGATTGAGAGGCTTGGGGGGGGTATGGGTTTATTTGGATGGGGATGAGTTGATGTCCTTCCTCCTTATTGATATGAGTATGGATGTCTTTAAAGGTGGGGAAAGGCTTTGGGTTGGTGTTCAATCCCGAGGATTCGGTCTTGTGGGCCGTGGTCACCTCATGTTCACTCATGACCTCATTCATTCTTTGAAGTGGGTTGAGAGGGCATGGTAGCTAGGTACAGGGCTCCGGTGGGCCAGGGAACACAAGGTTGTTGAAACTATAGGCTCCCGGGAGATGTGTGGGATGAACTAGGCAAGTCCAACGCAATGGGTCGAAGGTGGCATTCCGTTCAGCAAGCCATTGTTTCCCTAGGATTAGGCAAGGGCCCTCTAAAGTACCAATTTGACACCATGCTCCATCAAAGTATTTGGTCTTCCCGAACCATTTATGGAATTCAACGAAGACTTGGTCTCCATTGTGCACAATTTGTTCAGTCGTGGAGAGGGTGGCTACGATATCGGGGGATACCCAATTATCCTCTACCATGTCAATGAAGTCAATTTCTGTGGGGCTCCCATTAGGTAGGTATGCTTGTGATATGATGGGAAGTGGGGCCTTTTGGTCCATAGACTCAATGTCAAGGGGAGGTGGACAATACATGAGACGGTCCATCGAGGACTCTAATGCAAGCGTGCCAATGGATTAGACTCGTAGTGACAAGTCTAAAACTTGCTCTGATACCAATTTGATGTGACACAACCTAGGACTTACCAAGCAAGCACAATTGGCATTAAAAACGGACCGATAATGGTGACCGCTTACCCGATGCTCACCCAAGACCCGGGGTAACTTGGCAATGCCAAGGGGAGGATGTGAGGGATGGGCCCTTACTGGTAGAGGGCCAGCAAGGCCAAGGTTAACTCCCAAGGGTTATGGCATCCCAATTCAAGGGAGCCGACGTCATGCTGAGGGCACGGGTTACACTCTGTTTCCCATGGTGATCTCTTATAGCAAGGGAGCTTAAGGATCGAGCTCTCACTCATGGCCAGCAGAGTTATGAACTAATATTGACTGAACAAACACTAAATAGAGTAAAGTTTGGAGCACTTACTCGACCGATTTGAAGAAACCAGTCCCGCTCGGAGACGTGGGCGAGTGGGGAGGCATGGGATCCCCACACGCCGTGCCGGGGCAGCTTGACTTGTTTATGATGTTACAACACTACACCTCTTGCAAGAGGGGGTTCTTGAGGTGGGAATAAATTGTTAATAGATCCAAAAATACATCCACACAGGGAGGAGCCTTCAGTCGGCCAAGCGGGGAGGGGCGAAACCGAGCTAGAAGTTAACATGGGAGCCAATGGCGATTTTGTCTGCTTCCTGCGCTTCAGGACCGACAATTGGATACCTTGACGCTGCGACCACGCCCGATTTTTTTTTTATAACGAAACCAGTTGGAATTTCTTCGTACCTGGATTGGGATGACGCCTGAATTTTGTTGATTTCTATGGTCACAGGTGCTGGTCGGGGTAGAAGCTTGAATAGGGTGGCAGGTCTTCAGTGCTAACTACTTCAGGTTCACAACAGCAAGAAGAAGAGGTTGCCACAAGCGCTCCAGAGCTTAGAATCAGGCACCGCCAGAATCTTTGGAACCATCGGTGAGTCCTCTTCGAAGCGAGACCAATGGGGATGCCAAACGTTGTCAGAGTAGACCGTTAGAGCTCAAACAATGAGGGGGGGTCGGAGTAGACTATCAGGAAGCAGAACCGCACACCCGGAGGAAGAAAATGAGAACTCTTGATTTCGGGCGCAAAACAGAGCTCCACTTCTTGATTATGGAAGCACACTTGTTGAAGAAGCTCCCGGCAAAGCCTCACCTCCATATCTTTAAGAGAGTGGTCGTGGTAGCTTCAGGAGTCAGCTTCAGGTTGCTCTTTAGGGAGAAACTGCGCAGTCGGGGAAGAACGGCTCCCCTGGGCGACCATGAACTCAAAACGGGACGGGACCACCTCCGTTAAGAAGTAGACTGGATGAAGATTCCACCAGTATATGGTATGCCCTCTGATGCTTCCAGGTGAAGACGTGGCATCCTCTGCAACTGGGCACTCCTCTGCTGCCTGCGAACTAAGAACTACAGGTTGAAGATGATGGGAGAAATGGGGTATATGGGAGGGGAAATGGGGGTGGTTGAGTGTGGGGAGAACCCTGGTTGTGAGGGGGTCTAGGAGGGGGTGTTCCAAGGTGTGGGAGGGGAAGAATGGGGTTTGGAAGGGGGTCTAACAGGTGGTGGGAGGAGGAGCTACGAATTTGGTGTTGGGAGGGAGAGGGAAAGGGTATTTGAAAATAAGTTTAAGGGTGGGATTAATTTTTGGTCTTGGGGATGGGAAGGGGTGTGTGAGGAAGGTAAAGGGGGGCTTGGGGAGTGGGAAATTCTCCCTTGGGAGATGAGAGGGTGCTTGGGGAAGGGAAGTGGGCGATTGGTGGTTAGAGGGTGGAGTGGGGAGTGGTGGAATCTCCCTTGGGGCTGGGGTGGAGTTAAGATGGGGTGGTGGGGAGTTGGGGATGAGTTATTGGAGGGGGGGAAGAGAGAGAAAGGTGGTTGGGAGGGGAGGAGAGAGAAAGGGGCGCAGGTTTTAGAGAGAGAAAGTGGAGGAGAGAGAAAATAACTTTCTAGAGAGAGATGTAGAGAGAGTGGGGGGATAGGGGTTTCTCACCCACTCAATTGGCTTCTCAACAGAAGAAGATTTAAGTTGGACACTAGAAAATTTAAATATTCATTCATTAACTTCAAATGGGGGGGAATGGGGTCCTATATATAGGCAACCCACATTTTACAAAAGTTCCTGACTCTTGCTACAAAGATAAATAACCAAAGGGGTAGAGGGCGCCCTTGGGCCTAACCCAATGAATTGGGCCCAATAGCTAATCTAATCAACCTAATGACACTCAAACTTAGGGGAATAAACAAAAGACCTAGGGACATGACTCAAATAAAAGGGAAAATACATCAAATGACTTAAATAAAAATTACATAGGACTCAAAATTAAATAACTAGACCATGCCGGATGCAACCGAGCGAGGAGACGAGCTGTGAACGTGGGCATGGGAGGTGATGTCCCCATCAAATCTTTGGTTGATTTTGTGAAGGAAAAGCTAGATATGAAAGTATAGACTTTACAAATTCTTGTTGGCCCTAAATTTTAATTTGTTTGCATTGCTAAGGGACTAGTAATGGGTAAGTTGGGGGGTGTGATAAGTGCTATATTTCATATCATAACTTTTATTACATTTATCATTTTTGAGCATTAAATAAATAATGTTATGCAACATGAGCAGTTAATTTCATTCTCACAAGTAATTTGAGTCTGCATACATTTTATCATCTTTTTAACCTAAAATGACCATGCGAGAATATTAAAGAATTTGCACAATTATTTGAAATCCATTTTTGGATGAAATATTGATTATCTTGACATGAAATAACGACCGGTGGATCAGACGTCATTTCTGAAGTATTTTTATGGAGAAAAAAATAGTGATTGAGCAAACGGGCACCTATTTGTTTGACTGAAAAAAGGAAAAAAAGAAAAAGAAGAATTAGCGATTGCATAGATGGACGCTATTTCATTTGATGAAAATATAAAAAAGATGAAAAGTTGGAAAATAAGAAGAATTAGTGACCATTGAAGCAGGCGTAGTTTCTTTGGAAAAGAATGTATGACTGTTCAAGCAGCCGCTCATTCAATTATACGAAAAATCAAAATAAAAATGAAAAAAATGGAAAAAGAATTAGCGACTATTTGCACAGTCGTCAATTCCTTGATTTATGGAAAAAATGAAATATCCAAATAAGGAAACAAGAATGAGCGACCATTATGGAAGACACTATTTTATTGTGCTCCCACAAGGTTGGACGCCATTTCCTTTTCAGGCAGAAACGGAAATGGGAAGGTCTCTTTGATGCAATCTTGCTATCATCATCGTTATCCTTCCATGTTTTGATCAAGGGAGAGTCTATCCATGGCAAGAGCCCTAATTTGAGCAATCAACTATCGCTGCAAAATCAGATTGAGCTAAATTTGTAGGTGGCCGATCGTGAAGGTTTTCTATGCCCTATAAAAGGCTGCCTGAGAGTCACCAGAGGGGGATCTTTGGCCTTTTACATGCTTTCCTATTAATATTTTCAATTTACTTTCTTCTATAATCTTCTTTGTTTTTAAGTTCTCTTTAATTTATTCTTCTTCCTCTTCCTCTAATTCTCCTCCGTTTTCAACTTATTCTCTAATTTTTAAAGCACAATTCTGCACTTTTTACTATTCATCTACGGTTTTTCACAATTATTCTCTCCCAATTTTTACACTCTTCTGATCCTCATCTCCCTCTGTGTTCTTCATCAATCTTCTTCATCTCTTCAAGCTCTTCAAATTTATCTTCTTCCACATCCTCTAAATCTATCTGGTTTGCAAGTTATTTTCTTTCTTCTTATTCTTTATTTTTGTTTTATTTTTACTATGTTTTTCTTCTTCTCGTACCTCACCTTTCTCTCTCTGTGTTCACGCTCTTTCACAACACACTCAAGCAAACACATGTTTTAATTCTTCTTCCTCTCTTCTATCTATTTCTCCCTTCCCCATTATTCATCTAAATCCCTTTGGCGGAGATTCTTCCTTCGATCCTCTCGGCGACGTTTATCTCCACGGTGGGGCGGTTCACTTAAAGGCTTGGCAAGGAGACGGCGGCGCTCTTCATCCAAAATTCCTGACTTCAATTTCTTCATTTTCCCTTGTTCTTTTATTTCCAAGTTGTAATTTTCATTTTCTTAGAGTTGTAATTGCCACGTTCATAGTAATAAAAGTTCATCTTATGCAATTGTGTCTTTCTAGTTCTCTTTCTCTCTCTTTCTAATTTCTCTCCTTAACCCTCTCATCTTATTTTAGTTTTAGTTTCGAGCAATTTTATTTTTCTTTTCAAAATCTCACTCAAAATTCGGTTTTCAAATATAAGGATTTTCCCTCATGCTTAATTGAAAATATTTCTTCTCCGTGAGATCAACCCATTCTTACCACTTTACTCCGATTCAAATCTTTTTAAGTGAGTGAGTGTGGTTAACTTTTTAAATTATGGCACGACATTTTTGACGACGAGTGTTAGTGGCTATCAACGTAGGGGGCTCGTCGTGGTCCCGAACCACCTAAAAATCTGTCTCACATCTTGCTTGATTGTGGTTTGCTTGTCTATATTTTTCATATTGATCGTGTGAGAGTGGCAAGCTTGAGAGAACCGAATTCTTTATAACATATATTTAGGTTGATCATATATCGTGTTGGTAGTTAGTTTCATTCCGCTACATAATTTTAAAAACTACCATCGCGTTCGGTGGGGACAATTAAACCCCCTTTCTTATCCATACAAGAATCTAGGGACAACAATCTGGTATCAAAGCGGGTCTCTGATTTTTAGGACAACCTCACGGTTATAGAGAAAAGATCATCTGTTATGGCCAACAAGGGAATGCTCCCCGAGGGGCATTCAATCCATCGACCACCCTTCTTTGATGGTACGGGGTATCCCTATTAGAAGAAAAATGAATGTGTTCATGCGAGCACAGGATTATGATACATGGAAAGTCATAAGTAAAGGTCCTTATGTTTTACCTCCAAATGAAGATGAATGAGACGAAGAACATATGAAAAGGTCTTGTGCCAATTATAAGGCTATGAACATTATTCAGTGCGCGATACACCCTAACGAGTACTCATGTGTCTCTATGTGTTCATCTGCGCAGGAGATGTGGAACAAATTGAAGACGATTTATGAAGGTACTTCAGAAGTACGGGAGACAAAGACAAATCTGTTGGTTCGGGAATATGATCTATTTGCAATGAAGCCTGAGGAGAACATAAGTGAAATGTATGCAAGGCTAAGCGAGATCATGAATAGCTTAAAAGCCTTGGGAAAAGAGTATTCAAATCAAGATTTGGTAAGGAAGGTGCTGTGATCACTCACATCACCATGGCACACAAAAGTGACTATTATCGAGGATTCAAAGGATCTCACCACACTCACGGTGGATCAATTAATCGGGTCATTGATGACTTACAAAATAAACATCATGAAGCCAGCTGAGGAGGAAAGCAAGAAGAAGAAATCAATTGCACTGAAAGCTAATCCAGGATCGTCCAAAGAGAGTGATGGAAACTCATCTATGGATAGTGATGAAGAAGAACTAATGACTCTTGTTACAAGGAAAGTAAGAAAATATTTCAGAAGAGCTAGAAGAGATGGAATCTTTCCGAGGAGATTCATGAGGAGAAATGCTAACAAAAAAGGCGAGCCGAGCAAGAGAGAAGAAATCATATGCTATGAGTGTAAGAAATGAGCTGATTTCTCCACCAAATTATTGCTAAAGTGAAGCAGGCCTGCACAAGTGCATCTTACAAAGAACATGATATTAGTAAACGGAGAATACTTGATTCCTTAGGGATCTCTGCCTCAATTTCAATTGGTGCTCAGCTGAAAGCAATTAAATGGGTATCTCCCCCTTGGCCTTTTTTAAAATTAAATACTGATGGAGCTTGCAAGTCCGATGGAACCTTTGGAGGAGGTGGTGTCATTAGAGATCATCATGGAAAGGTTCTCCTAGCATTCTCTCACTTCTATGGTCAGGCCAACAGCCTTGTTGCAGAGGCAAGAGCTCTAATTGAAGGAATTCATTATTTGCATACAATCTCAGATCACCCAGCTTACATTGAATGTGATTCCCAAGTTCTTGTTCGAGTTATTCACAAGGACTACCAATGTCCATGGTCAATTCTTTCTTATGCAAGAGAGATATGGAGATCTACTACTCAGTTTGACAAGATTGTCCACACCTACAGAGAAGGAAATAAAGTAGCGGATCTTCTGGCCTCCTTAGCCTGCTCCTCTAAATGTAATGTTTTTCTCTCCTACAATGAGTTACCACCTATGATAAAGGGAGAGGCTCGAATGGATAAGTTGGGTATGCCCAGCATCCGACAGATGTAATTTTTATTCATCTTATTCAGTAATAAAATTCACCCCCTAGTGGCCGATGGCCCCCCCATCTGCCCCTAGGTAGGGCTTTTTGGATCAAAAAAAGAGTGTAAGAAAGCTGGCCATATGAGGGGTCAATGCCCCGAGCTCCAGAAGAAGCTGAACAAGAACAAGCCAAAGAAAGGGAAAGCGATGAAGGCAACGTGGAGCGACGAGGATTCGGATAGCTCAATATCCGAAAGTGAGAAGAATGGACTGGACAAGCTAGTCCAGAATTTTTGCTTGATGGCGGATGAAGAAAGTTTTGAGGTAAATTCTGATTCCGAAAATCTCACTGTTGAACATTGGCAGTTTGCTTATGCAGACATTTATCAGAAGTATAAAAGGTCAAAAAATGATGTCAAGAAATTGAAAAATAAGTTTCATGATTTGATTAGTTCAACAAATCCATGTAGTATATGTAACTTCTTTGAAATGCAAGTTGAAAATT
Source organism: Amorphophallus konjac (assembly GCA_022559845.1). NCBI lineage: Eukaryota > Viridiplantae > Streptophyta > Magnoliopsida > Alismatales > Araceae > Amorphophallus > Amorphophallus konjac. Next base: position 141,518,115 of record CM040124.1, read on the forward strand.
TTGAAGAAGAAAAAGAAGATTTTCAATCCAAAATGACCTTGTATGAAGATGAATTGGCAATCTTGGAAGCTAAAAAATAGAGTGCTTATGAAAACATTGAAAAATTAAAAATTTGAAAAATGAGAATGAAAACTTGGTAATGGAGTTGGATGAACTCAAAGCGAGATTGAGTGAATGAGAAAAATCTAAGAAGGATATTGAAACCAACTTCAACACCATGAATGATGAGCTAAGAAAATTGAAAGATGTTGTTCAAAAAGAATTGAAAGGAAAAGAGAAAATATTTGAAATTGGTGAAACTCGCAATGAAAATGCTAGGAAGGAGAAGAGAGGTGTGGGTCACTCACCACCAAAGAAAAACTCATTTGTGAGAAATGAATTTTAGAAATCATTTAATTCATATTGTTATTCTCATGTTGACTCTTGCATGAACTCATATGTTGATAGATCTTATATGTAAAGGAGTCACTTTAGAAAACCAAATGTTACATGTTTTTATTGTAGAATGTTCGGCCACTCGATGTATGCATGTGATTTGATGAGGGCCGATGATGAGTATTTTGAAATGAAAAATAGAAGATATTTTGTTCAAGGTGGAACTAACACTTCGGGACCCAAGCTTGCTTGGGTACCTAAATCAACTTGAGATGTATTTTGATTGTGCAGGTCTGTCTAAGAGCCAAGTGGAACAAATGGTACCTAGACAGTGGATGCTCCAGACATATGACATGCAATAAGGAACTCTTCTCAGACCTGAATGAAAAGGATGGTGGACTGGTCACCTTTGGCGAGAACGACAAAGGTAAAATTGTGAGAATTGGACGGATATGTAAGGATTCAAACCAGTCAATTGAAGATGTTTTGCTTGTAGATGACTTAAATCATAGCTTGCTTAGCATTAGTCAACTATGTGACAAAGGTCACAAAGTTATTTTTTTAAAACACACATTGCTCAATTGTAGATAGAGATACACATGAAATAAAATTCATTGGGTTTAGAGATGGAAACATTTACTCTGTTGATTTTGAAAGTTCTCCAAATGAAAATCTTTGTTTAGTTGCTAATAAGTTGGATGATGCATGGCTATGGCATCAACGACTTGGTCATGCTAGCTTTAGTATTCTTTCTAAACTGTATAGAAAAGACTTGGTTAGAGGTTTGCCAAAGTTGAATTTTCATGTAAATAAAGTTTGTGATGAATGCACAATGGGGAAATAGACCAGGGTTTCTTTTAAATCTAAAAACATTGTCTCCACCACTAGACCCCTTAAAATCCTTCATTTGGATTTATTTGGTCCCACTAGGACTCAGTCTTGGAGGGAACTTTATGGGTTTGCTATTGTAGATGATTACTCAAGATTCACTTGGGTATTATTTTTAACCCATAAGAATGATGCCTTGCAGGAGTTCAAAGATATTTGCAGGAACTTACAAAATGATAAGGGGTATCAAATCAAGGCTATTCGGAGTGATTATGGAAGAGAATTCGATAACCATGACTTTGATGATTTTGCAAAAAACATGGGTTTTCACATAACTTCTTAGCACCTAGAACCGCACAATAAAACAGAGTCATGGAAAGAAAGAATAGGACACTCGTGGAGATGGCGAGAACAATGCTTGCTGAAAACGGCTTACCATGGTATTTTTGGGCCGAGACAGTCAACACGGCCTGCCACATCATCAATCATGCCATGGTAAGACCAATCCTCAAGAAAACTTCATATGAGCTATTTAAAGGTAAGAAACTGAACATTGAATATCTTAAGTGATGCGGGACGGACTGAGGAGACGACGCTACATGAGATGGACACGACTCGACCAGTAACGACACGACTACTAGAGCGACCTCGACTCGACACTAAGATCTCCTATAGGCTACACGTCACTAACAGAAATGCAAACTCACTTGTCGTCCCATGCGAGGGAAAGCGTGGATCTTGTGCGGTTAAGAAACTGGCAGAGTTCAAGGTAGTCAGACTCAACTTCCGGACTCGGATCGAGTCGCGGGACGGGTCACTCTCACGCTCACAACGGTGACATGGACACACGGGCTAGAATCCTACACTCTCGGCAGCGACAAAAGACCATATACTAAACTAGCAAGCGAATGCCGAGAAGTTAGACTGTTACCTCCACACACTTGGCTTGGCGAAGACAACTCTGGCCGAATTATGGACTCCCAGTTAAACAATGTTACAACAGTACAATGATTTGACCCACTCCACGCAGGGAGGTAAAAGGTCACATGTGGGGCCCGGGAATCACGCAAATCGGGTTGATGGGCAGCATCTTGATGTCGCCCGGTGGTGCAGAACTCCGCGTTTTCGTGCTTTCCGAACGGTGGATTCTACGGGTCCGTGGGGCCCACAGACAGCGTTGTCCTCCGGATCTGTAGGGGTGGGACCCACTGTGATGGGGACCCATGGTGGCACGCCTCCACGGACGGCGATCATCCGGAAACACCGATCGGGGGTCGATCGGCCCCGATTCCCAATTGTTGAACTAGCTGCCCACGGATTTTGATTTCTGTTTTCCGGCGCGCGCTCCGGCGAAAATGGCCGCTACGATCAATCCCGACGTCGGATCGGGACGCACAAACTATCGTTGGAAATCTCTCTCCAACTCCTTCAATATAGGCTTAGAGGGAACTGTTGGATCTGTTCGGATATGGACTTTACTAAATTTAGAAGTTCCTATTGTACAGTACCCGAAACCTCAGATATGCAGGTGAGTTATCTGAGAACTGCCATTGACCACGAGGTTGATGGCCGATTCAGCTCCTGAGCTCTTCACAAAAGTTGTAGGATTTTAAACAAGAAAAATAGAGATATTTTTTGTGGACTGATTGGAGGTGGCTGTGATTTGATATGATTTGTTTACTGGAGGGTGTTCGGATCTAGGAACAGGTGGACAACACTATAGTTTGCTCTGAGAATGAATTTTGAAAAATAGGTGGAGGGTTTATCAAAAATCATAAAAATTCGTGGAAGGAGAGGTGGTCGGACAAAACTCCCAGTAAAATTAGGAGCCCTAGAAAAAATCACAAACGGGTCCGAACATAGGAAACACAGGGCGGGTTGAAATTAAAACAGAAAGTAGACAGATCTTGGAAAGGAGCTTGGATGAAAATGGGAAATTGCCAAATGGAATAGTTATGACCCACCAATTTTTGTAGCACGTGGGGAACACCTCTGAAACATCCCCTCAAAATCCCAAGTCGATCTGAGCTCGTGGTGGACTGCAGAATTTCTTGGAAGTGGCAGCTACGGGCAGATGGCAGAACTCCGACGGTTGCGATGGCGGTGCGGTGGCGGCTCGTGACAGTGGCGAAGATGACCGGAACCGATAGGGAGGAGTCACACCTCCAGAAGGCAGCCTTCACAGCTACAAAGGGGGGAGAGGGGCGGCCTAGGCCTTTGCTCAAGCAATTTCTTCCAATCAAATACATTAATTCTATCCAAAATGGGAAAATACAAGCCTTTATAGGTTACATATCAAATCCAATATCCACCCTTGGATCTAGGGATGGGGAATGGATGGCCTAGATTGAATGTGACCAACACAAAAAAATTAAATAAAATATTAAGGGGAGGGGGGCCCTTTGACCAAGGGAGACAAGCTTGACATGGTAGGTAGCCTACCTTGGACTTTGAAGTCCAATTGTCTCCCATGTGCTTTTACCATTCAACCTTCTAGATGCCTCCATTTGAATGGTTGACTGACCCCACATGGGGCCCTAGGGCTGAGGCGGATCAATGGGTGGGGTTGGTGGGGCCCGTGGGACCCAGGGGTCTCATTTTGCAAATAAACCCCTCTTACAATCACAATTACAATCAAAATAAAATACACATAACATACAAACAAAATATGAAAAATACTGAGACTCAAGGGGGAGTCTCTAGACCGTCTCTGAGCCATATGGATGCCGAAGTGGCTCGAGTGGTGCTCCACGTACGGTACCGGTGGCTCGTCGGCTCGTGCCTCTCATGTGCTCTAGTGTCCGCACCAATTCTCCCCGGGTGGGAGAAACTCGACCCTGTCGAGTAAGGGTCTATATCTCTCTGGTAGCACTACAGAAGGTTCGGATCGACTTGCTGCAACTCTCCATGCGTGATCCACATGTCCTCGGTAGCGGGCCATCCTCTCCATCACACTAGGTAGCGCGGGTAAGATCCACTCTTGGTAACTGTCACCTGCTCATCCATTATATGATCTATATGCTCACGCTGCCGTGACAAAGGGGCTGGAGGTGGACACTCACGTGTGAGATCACTCTCAAGGGGAGGAGATGGCTCGAAAGGCTCACTAGGGTTCACCAGTGGGTCCCTATATGCAACTAAATCCGAAATATTAAAAGTAGAGCTTATACCGTATTCCTCGGGCAGGTCCACAACATACGCATTGGATCCAACGCGTTTCAACACTCTAAATGGAACGGCTCCGCGAGGTTGCAACTTCTTAATGGTTCCAGAGGGAAACCGTTCAGGTCTTACCCTGATCATGACATATTCGCCCTCTTGGAACTCTCGGTGGTGTCGGTGAGCATCGGCTAGCTCTTTGTACCGTACATTGCTGGCCTCAAAGTGACGACGGATGTCGTCATGTAGACTCCTAACATGCTTAGCAAAAAGAAAAACACACAGATGTACACACGACCCTAAATAACCCTACAGTTAGTCCGACCCAATCATATGCAAGGTGGTTCAGGACATCCGAATGTGTGCCATGCATGCATTTGACATAACTGGAGGTTAATGTCATGGTGGACTCCTAGTCATCCTATGATGCACCAATCATGGACATTGGGTTTGGATATGGGAAGTCCGGGAGGTTTGGGTGGTTTAGGTGGGCCGGGGGAACCAAAGTCTTCATTACCTCTAAATGACGGTTCAGACCTATTGCCATGTGAAGGTTGCTAGGCCCGAGTAGAAGGGGTGTGATAGTGGACTTCCTTAAAGAGGTGGAATGGAGGTTGTGGGCCAAGGGGCCCATGAAGAAAGGGATCGAAGGGATCAAAGAATGTGTGACCCCTCGATATGGATTCCCTCATCTCAAGATCTCATGTGTGGAAGTCTAGAAGGTGTTGTTGATCTCCTTCATCCATGAAGGGAGATGAGACGGTGGGGGTATGATGATGGACTCTCTCAAAAAGGTGAAGTAAATATGGTGGGTCACGGGGTCCACAAGAGAAAGGGTCGAAGGGATCAAAGAAGGTATGACCCCTCGGACTTGGCTTCCACAAATCACTGTCCCACATTTGGAAATCTTGGAGGTGTAAATGATCACCTTCATTCATTGTGAGAGGTGGCACGACAGTCATAGGTAGAAAGTAAGATTCCTCCCTTGGGCAAATGGGAATGATGTCGGGCTCGGCCGACATAGGGAGGAGTAGAAGAACCTCCGTGGTAACATGACCCACGGTGTACACGGAGGTGATGGACCCTAAAGTGGGATGAGTGAAACTACGACCTGTGGGTCGGTCGAAGCCTGAAGCCAACAAGTGCGTAAATGTCCACTGCTGGTCTAACCCTTTAAGAAGGTCATCCAATGTATCCACATAGTGACTAGACAGGAAAGTGGTGTGAAATGAATCGATTGGCACCAGAGGTAGGATAGGGTGCATAGATGGGAAGGAAAGTCAGACCAAGCCATCCTTGAGCCAACTAACTAGTGGCTCGGCTATGTAAAGTGTACCCGTTAGAAATACGGGTGGCTCGGGCTTTGGTGACTCCAAATGAGAGGGCTCCGAAATAAGATCGGAAGGTGAGTGTGATGGAGCTCTCATGGGTGGGGAAGGAGGATCCACTATGATGGGGAGAGGGCTTGGGGACTCCGTTGATGGGGCCGGGTTAAGACTACCGGCGATGACCTCCTTAGGCTCGGATAGGAGTACATCACTAGGAGTACGTGTCCTATCCACCCCATCCAACCGGTCCAAAATCATTTGCATAAGTTCGGCAATAGAGTTGGTTGGAATAGGGATATCCTGGTGGTCTCGCCCATAGTCAACCGTCCTAGGATTGGGTCTTGGCTCATCGACGTGTGGGGCTCTTTGCCTCCGACTAGGACCCACTTGGTTGGAAGTGATTGGGTGGGGCCAGTTGGAGGTGACCGATTAGGGCACGTAGACCTTCCTAAGCTCTCTCTTCATATCCCACCATGACTTGATGGGACATTGCCCCCTAACCTCTCTCATTCTTTCGATGTAATCTAACTTTTCGGCAGCCTCATGAAGAAACCGCTCTTTGGCGAAAGAGAATGGCATTGCCTCGGACATAGTATAACAATCAAAGTATGTGTCCATGGCAGCCTCCCACTTGAGGTAGTCGCCCGGGCCATTGGAGCCATAAAAATCCAAGGCTTCGGGCCTACGGAAGTGGAGTGGGTGGTTGCCAAGCCCATGGGTGGACCAACGGCCATATTGCCCGGGTGATTGGTAATCCATGGGAAATTGGGGGGGGAACTACATGTTGGACATGCCGACACTTGGACACGACACTAGACCGGCTATGCAATGTTGGAATGCACTAACTAATGCAAACACCGACTAATGCACCTAGACCTAAACCAATATTCGGTACATGGCGGAGTTAATCGATCCGAAGATCACTCGCGCAAGTGTGCGGTCTTCCCGATAGGCGTAACCTAATGTTCGAACAACACCTTTTGATATACCGAGTTATTGGGATAAAAATGTAATTTTAAAACACTTTTTTTTGTTTTGAAAATGATTATGATCTTAGACTCGACTTAGACCATGATGCATGCAAGACTTATGCAAAGACTACCCTAGACTCAACTTGCTCTGATACCAAACTGATGCAGGACGGACCACGGACTCGACTTGAATTAGGAATGCGATCCTTGGACTCTAGACGAGCTCGCAATTGTCCCTTAGCTAGAGAAGACGTGGGACCGGTCACGGTTAAGAAACTGGCCGTGAGTCACAGGTATCGGCTTTTCCGTGTAGACTCGGATCGAGTCACGAGATGGTACACTCAATCTCGCTCTCTCGCAGCGGTGATAATAGAATAATAAGCTAGAAACCTACACTCGTAGCGGCATTCAAAGCTATACAAGATAAGCAAATGTGATAAAGAGTGGGGAGCGAGTGTACCTCCACGCTCCGGGCGTGGGGAAGACGTTCCCGGCCAGTTACGGTAACTCCCGGTTAACAACAGTAAAAACTTTAATTACAGTAGTAATTATATTGCCCACTCCACGCAGGGAGGTAAAGGGCTACAGTGTCGGGAGGATCGACTCTGGGTTGACGGGCAACAATCTGGAGGCGAACTCAGCACGAACTCGGCCTACTGGTCCGACTCGGTACTATTGCAACTCGGTGCTGCGCCAACTCGGTGGCTGACTCGGTGGGCAGCAAGCAATCCGTTCCAAAGGAACGTTGCCTTCCTGATGTCTTCTGGAGGGGCCACGTGGCTGGGATGATGGCGGGATGTCCCGGATTGACTCCCTGAAGGGGTGGCACCCGAAGTTGAATTTTGATATTTACTATTGATTTTCCCCCGAACTGAATTTTTGGACATGCTCACAGAACAGATCTGCAGGCCGCAGGGGCGAAAATCACTATGCTCAGATCCGGAGGCCGATCAGGCATGGCGAAGATGACCGGAATCGATAGGGAGGAGTCACACCTCCAGAAGGCAGCCTTCACAGCTACAAGGGGGGGAGAGGGGCGGCCTAGGCCTTTGCTCAAGCAATTTCTTCCAATCAAATACATTAATTCTATCCAAAATGGGAAAATACAAGCCTTTATAGGTTACATATCAAATCCAATATCCACCCTTGGATCTAGGGATGGGGAATGGATGGCCTAGATTGAATGTGACCAACACAAAAAAATTAAATAAAATATTAAGGGGAGGGGGGCCCTTTGACCAAGGGAGACAAGCTTGACATGGTAGGTAGCCTACCTTGGACTTTGAAGTCCAATTGTCTCCCATGTGCTTTTACCATTCAACCTTCTAGATGCCTCAATCTGTTGACTGACCCCACATGGGGCCCTAGGGCTGAGGTGGATCAATGGGAGGGGTTTGTGGGGACCGTGGGACTTGGGGGTCCCATTTTTCAAATAAACCCCTCTTACAATCACAATTACAATCTAAATAAAATACACACAACATACAAACAAAATACGAAAAATACCGAGACTCAAGGGGGAGTCTCTAGACCGTCTCCGAGCCATATGGATGCCGAAGTGGCTCGAGTGGTGCTCCACGTACGGTACCGGTGGCTCACCGGCTCATGCCTCTCACGTGCTCTGGTGTCCGCACCAATTCTCCCTGGGTGGGAGAAACTCGACCCTGTCGAGTAAGGGTCTATATCTCTCTGGTAGCACTCCAGAAGGTCCGAATCAACTTGCTGTAACTCTTCATGCGTGATCCATGTGTCCTCGGTAGCGGGCCATCCTCTCCATCACACTAGGTAGCGCGGGTAAGATCCACTCTTGATAACTGTCACCTGCTCATCCAGTATATGATCTATATGCTCACGGTGCCGTGACAAAGGGGCTGTAGGTGGACACTCAGGTGTGGGATCACTCTCAAGGGGAGGAGATGACTCGAAAGGTTCACTAGGGTTAACCGCTGGGTCCCTATATGCAACTAGATCTGAAATATTAAAAGTAGAGTTTATACCGTATTCCTCGGGCAGGTCGACAACATACGCATTGGATCCAACGTATTTCAACACTCTAAATGGACCGGCTCCGCGAGCTTGCAACTTCTTAATGGTTCCAGAGGGAAACCGTTCAGGTCTTACCCTGATCATGACATATTCGCCCTCTTGGAACTCTCAGTGGTGTCGGTGAGCATCGGCTCACTCTTTGTACCGTACATTGCTGGCCTCAAAGTGACGACAGACGTCGTCATGCAGACTCCTAACATGCTTAGCAAAAAGAAAAACACACAGATGCACACACGACCCTAAATAACCCTACAGTTAGTCCGACCCAATCATATGCAAGGTGGTCCAGGACATCCGATTGTGTGCCATGCATGCATTTGACATAACTGGAGGTTAATGTCATGGTGGACTCCTAGACATCCTATGATGCACCAATCATGGACATTGGGTTTGGATATGGGAAGTCCAGGAGGTTTGGGTGGTTTAGGTGGGCCGGGGGAACCAAAGTCTTCATTACCTCCAAATGACGGTTCGGACCTATTGCCATGTGAAGGTTGCCAGGCCCGAGTAGAAGGGGTGTGATAGTGGACTTCCTTAAAGAGGTGGAATGGAGGTTGTGGGCCAAGGGGCCCATGAAGAAAGGGATCGAAGGGATCAAAGAATGTGTGACCCCTCGATATGGATTCCCTCATCTCAAGATCCCATGTGTGGAAGTCTAGAAGGTATTGTTGATCTCCTTCATCCATGAAGGGAGATGAGACGGTGGGGGTATGATGATGGACTCTCTCAAAAAGGTGGAGTAAATATGGTGGGTCACGGGGTCCACAAGAGAAAGGGTCGAAGGGATCAAAGAAGGTATGACCCCTCGGACTTAGCTTCCATAAATCACTGTCCCACATTTGGAACTCTTGGAGGTGTAAATGATCACCTTCATTCATTGTGAGAGGTGGGATGGCAGTCATAGGTAGAAAGTAAGATTCCTCCCATGGGAAAATGGGAATGAAGTCGGGCTCGGCCGGCATAGGGAGGAGTAGAAGAACCTCCGTGGTAACATGACCCATGGTGTACACGGAGGTGATGGACCCTAAAGCGGGATGAGTGAAACTACGACCTGTGGGTCGGTCGAAGCCTAAAGCCAACAAGTACGTAAATGTCCACTGCCGGTCTATCCCATTAAGAAGGTCATCCAATGTATCCACATAGTGACTAGACCGGAAAGTTGTGTGAAATGAATCGATTGGCACCAGAGGTAGGATAGGGTCCATAGATGGGTAGGAAAGTGAAACCAAGCCATCCTTGAGCCAACTAACTAGTGGCTCGGCTATGTAAAGTGTACCCGTTAGAAATACAGGTGGCTCGGGCTTTGGTGACTCCAAATGAGAGGGCTCCGAAATAAGATCGGAAGGTGAGTGTGATGGAGTTCTCATGGGTGGGGAAGGAGGATCCACTATGATGGGGAGAGGGCTTGGGGACTCCGTTGATGGGGCCGGGTTAAGACTACCGGTGATGACCTCCTTAGGCTCGGGTAGGAGTACATCACTAGGAGTACGTGTCCTATCCACCCCATCCAACCGGTCCAAAATCATTTGCATAAGTTCGGCAACGGAGTGGGTTGGAATAGGGATATCCTGGTGGACTCGCCCGTAGTCAACCGTCCTAGGATTGGGTCTTGGCTCATCGACGTGTGGGGCTCTTTACCTCCGACTAGGACCCACTTGGTTGGAAGTGATCGGGTGGGGCCGGTTGGAGGTGATCGGTTGGGGCACGTAGACCTTCCTAAGCTCTCTCTTCATATCCCACCATGACTTGATGGGCCATTGCCCCCTAACCTCTCTCATTCTTTCGATGCAATCTCACCTTTTGGCTGCCTCATGAAGAAGCCGCTCTTTGGCGAAAGAGAATTGCATTGCCTCGGACATAGTATAACAATCAATGTATGTGTCCATGGTGGCTTCCCACTTGAGGTAGTCGCCCGGGCCATTGGAGCCATAAAAATCCGAGGCTTCGGGCCTACGGAAGTGGAGTGGGTGGTTGCCAAGCCCATGGGTGGACCAACGGCCATATTGCCCGGGTGATTGGTAATCCATGAGAAATTGGGGGGAACTACATGTTGGACATGCCGACACTTGGACACGACACTAGACCGGCTATGCAAGGTTGGAATGCACTAACTAATGCAAACACTGACTAATGCACCTAGACCTAAACCAATATCCGGTACATGGCGGAGTTAATCGATCCAAAGATCACTCGCGCATGTGTACTGTCTTCCCGATAGGCGTAACCTAACGTTCAGACAACACCTTTTGATATACCGAGTTATTGGGAAGAAAATGTAATTTTAAAACACTTTTTTTTGTTTTGAAAATGATGATGATCTTAGACTCGACTTAGACCATGATGTATGCAAGACTTATGCAAAGACTACCCTAGACTCACCTTGCTCTGATACAAAACTGATGCGGGACGAACTGAGGAGATGACGCTACATGAGACGGACACGACTCGACCAGCAACGACACGACTACTTGAGCGACCTCGGCTTGACACTAAGAGCTCCTATAGGCTACACGTCACTAACAGAAGTGCAAACTCACTCGTCGTCCCATGCGAGGGAAAGCGTGGATCGTGCGCGGTTAAGAAATCGGTAGAGTTCAAGGTAGTCAGACTCAGCTTCCGGACTCAGATCGAGTCGCGGGATGGGTCACTCTCACGCTCACAGCGGTGACATGGACACACGGGCTAGAATCCTACTCTCTCGGCAGCGGCAAAAGACCATATACTAAACTAGCAAGCGAATGCCGAGAAGTTAGACCGTTACCTCCACGCACCCGGCGTGGCGAAGACAACCCCGGCCGAATTACGGACTCCCAGTTAAACAATGTTACAGCAGTACAATGATTTGACCCACTCCACGCAGGGAGGTAAAAGGTCACATGTGGGGCCCGGGAATCACGCAAATCGGGTTGACGGGCAGCATCTTGATGTCGCCCAGTGGTGTAGAACTCCGCGTTTTCGTGCTTTCCAAACGGCGGATTCTACGGGTCCGTAGGGCCCACGGATGGCACTGTCCTCCGGATCTGTGGGGGTGAGACCCACTGTGATGGGGACCCCTGGTGGCGCGCCTCCACGGACGGCGGTCGGCCGAAAACACCGATCGGGGGTCGATCGGCCCGGATTCCCAATTGTTGAACTAGCTACCCACGGATTTTGATTTCTGTTTTCCGGCGCGTGCTCCGGCGAAAACGGCCGCTGCGATCAATCCCGGTGTCGGATCGGGACGCACGAACTATTGTTGGAAATCTCTCTCCAAATCCTTCAATATAGGCTTAGAGGGAACTGTTGGATCTGTTCGGATATGGACTTTACTAAATTTAGAAGTTCCTATTGTACAGTACCCAAAACCTCAGATATGCAGGTGAGTTATCTGAGAACTACCTTTGACCACGAGGTTGATGGCCGATTCAGCTCCTGAGCTCTTCATAAACGTTGTAGGATTTTGAACAAGGAAAACGGAGATATTTTTTGTGGACTGATTGGAGGTGGCTGTGATTTGATATGATTTGTTTACTGGAGTGTGGTCCGATCTGGGAATAGGTGGACAGCATTGTAGCTATCTCTGAGAATGAATTTTGAAAAATAGGTGGAGGGTTGATCAAAAATTAGGAAAATTCTTGGAAGGAGGGCTGGGTGGACAGAACTCCCAGTAAAATTGGGAGACCTAGAAAAAATCACAAGGGGGTCCGAACATAGGAAACATAGGGCGGGTGGTAATTGAAACAGAAAGGAGACAGATCTGGAAAGGAGCTTGGAAGAAAATGGGAAATTGCCAAATGGAATAATTATGACCCACCAATTTTTTTAGAACATGGGGAACACCTCTAGAACATCCCCTAAAACTCCCAAGTCGATCTGAGCTCGTGGCGGACTGCAGAATTTCGTGAAAGTGGCAGCTACGGGCAGATGGCAGAACTCCGACGGTTGCGATGGCGGTGCGGTGGCGGTGGCGAAGATGACCGGAACCGATAGGGAGGAGTCACACCTCCAGAAGGTATCCTTCAAAGCTGCAAGGGGGGGAGAGGGGTGGCCTAGGCCTTTGCTCAAGCAATTTCTTCCAATCAAATGCATTAATTCTATCCAAAATGGGAAAATACAAGCCTTTATAGGTTACATATCAAATCTAATATCCACCCTTGGATCTAGGGATGGGGAATGGATGGCCTAGATTGAATGTGACCAACACAAAATAAAATTAATAAAATATTAAGGGGAGGGGGGCCCTTTGACCAAGGGAGACAAGCTTGACATGGTAGGTAGCCTACCTTGGACTTTGAAGTCCAATTGTCTCCCATGTGTCTTTTACCATTCAACCTTCTAGATGCCTCCATTTGAATGGTTGACTGACCCAACATGGGGCCCTAGGGCTGAGGTGGATCAATGGGAGGGGTTGGTGGGGCCCGTGGGACTCGGGGGTCCCATTTTACAAATAAACCCCTCTTACAATCATAATTACAATCTAAATAAAATACACACAACATACAAACAAAATACGAAAAATACCGAGACTCAAGGGGGAGTCTCTAGACCGTCTCTGAGCCATATGGATGCCGAAGTGGCTCGAGTGGTGCTCCACGTACGGTACTGGTGGCTCGCCGGCTCGTGCCTCTCGCGTGCTCTGGTGTCCACACCATTAAGCCTTTTGGTTCTCCATGTTTCATTTTGAACAATTCTAAAGAAAATTTGGTGAAGTTTACCGCAAAGAGTGATAGAGGTATATTTCATGGTTTTTCTTCATCATCTAGAGCATATCGAGTATATAACCTACGTACTCTTGTGGTAAAGAGTGATGACACACTTGTCTTTTTGAATGGCATGGCTAAGAACATAAGAAGTCTGTTGGCATTCATAAGTGAATATGAAGCATCTTCTGGGCAGAAGGTTAACAGTAATAAGAGCAGCTTCATTGTATCCCATAAAGTAACACCTGTAGTCATAAGAAGGTTATCAACTAACACATGTTTCCAACATAAAATTGGGCTCCAATATTACCTTGGTGTCCCCCTCTTTGAAGGAAGAAAAAGAGTCTCACACTACAAAGATCTACTAGACAAAATATGCAATAGGATAAACAGTTGGCAATCCAAATACCTCTCCCAAGCTAGTCGAAGGTGCCTCATCAATTCTATTCTGCAATCAATTCCTATCTACACAGCCAGTGCATCTTGTCTACCAGCTTCTATTATTGGAATCATAAATAAACTGTGCGCCAACTTTTTATGGACTGGTAAAGAAGGCCCAAGACATCATTGGGTGTCCTGGTCAAATATCACTAAACCTATAGAGGAGGGTGGACTTGGCATTAAAAGCTTGCATCATATTCAAGTCTCCATGGTGGCTAAGCAAATTTGGAAAATTCTCAATGGCAATTCTCTGTGGTCTCAATATGCCAAGTCTAAATATCTAAAGGACCATCTTAGTAATATTCAAAAACCCTTTCCTGCTGGTTTCCGAAGGCAGGTTTTTAGACAAGCTAGGGAATTGGTGTTATCCAACACCCGGTGGATTCCAATGGATGGGAAAAATATTGATGTGTTGAAAGATAACTAGTGTGGAACAATTTTGGCTCTTAGTAGTAACACTCCAAAGGTTACCCTAAGCGAAGCCATCTCCAACTTAAACCATCAGGTGTGGTCCTATATCCCTCAAAGCAATGTTCAAAAAATTGGAAATATTCAATTGCTATAGAGGCCAGACAAATGTGTGTGGGCTGCTACTTTAGATGGCACATTCACCAGCAGATCTGCCTATAATGCTGTGCGTGTATAGGGGACTAAGAGTGGCATTGAAAAAGATTTGGGGAACTCACATTCCCCCAAGAGCATATCTATTTGGCTGGCAAATCCTTCATAATTCTGTACCTGTGGATAGTGCCATTAAAAGATTTGGTATCAGTTTCCCTTTGAAATGTCTATGTTGAAGAAACAGAAACAAGGAAGAGTGTTTGAACCATCTCTTTATGGAAAGTCAACTTGCTCAACCTATGTGGAGGTCCTTTAGGTTACTATTTGACTCCAAATGTAGACATACTAATTCCATTACTGGCTACTGCTGGGACATCATGTGCACAGCTGACATTAAATCACCTTATGGCTTTGCGGCCATTCTCACCATGCTGCTCATCCTATGGGAAGTGTGGAAGGCTCGGTGCAAATTTAAATATGAAGACAAAGGGCTGACTATTAGAATCTTGCAACATCAAATAAAGGGACAGGTCGAATTCTATATGAAAAAGGTGGTATTTAGCAAAGCTCTATCAGCAAGTGAAAGGCATATACTGGAATATTACAATTTTACCTACAACTTTAGAGAGAGGCCTCCAAAAATTATCAAGTGGTCTTGTCCCAACTAAGGGTATGCACTAAATGTTGATGGGGCTATTAAAGGCAACCCAGGACATTCTGGTGGTGGCAGATGTATCAGGGGCAGCATCGGTGAATTTATTTTTGGGTTCTCTTATTATTATGGTATGGGGACTAATATGGTTGCGGAGGCAAGAGCACTGCTTGATGGGATGAGAATTCTGGTCAAAAGTGGACTTCCTATAGCTGTGATTTACTATGATTCCAAGGCCCTTATAGCTATGATTCAGTCCACCAACCATCCACCATGGAGAATATGCAAATGGTGGGATGAAATTAAAGAATTAGTCACAACGAATAATTGGAATCTGCAACATATCTATAGGGAGGGGAATTCAGTTGCCGATGCATTAGCATCATTAGCTTGTTCCAACCGATCCAACCATGACTTCAGGTGCTGGCAAGACCTTCCTAGCAGTGTTCGTGGTTTTGCCACTGTGGATGCAGCCGGCCTCCCTAGTTGGAGGAGATAGAGATGGGTCACTGTCTTTCATTCTTCATTTCTTTTGTTACATACTCAGGGGTATGCCCCATGGTTTTTTGTAAAATACTTCCTCCATTATGAATAAAATTTGGACCGGGTACTATTGTTGGAATTAGCACACATTGTGCAATCCTTCAATAGTTTATCCTTGGCCTCGTTTATAAAAAAATGTAGAGTATTAAGATGGAGAAGAAAAGAAAGACAAAGGAAAACAAGATGTGGATCAAGCAGAGTCGAGTAACAATAATGATGAAGCTCCAACCCAAAATGAAGACCTCCCCAGGCAGTGGATGTTCCACAAAGACCACCCACAAGATAATGTTACAGGAGACGTGGAACAAGGCATAAGAATAAGGGCTTCAATCAA
Source organism: Amorphophallus konjac (assembly GCA_022559845.1). Classification (NCBI taxonomy): domain Eukaryota; kingdom Viridiplantae; phylum Streptophyta; class Magnoliopsida; order Alismatales; family Araceae; genus Amorphophallus; species Amorphophallus konjac. The sequence continues at coordinate 141,534,032 of CM040124.1, forward strand.
GGAAGTTGAACAATTCGATAATCTTGCATTACTTTTTGATATTGAGCCCAAATCTATAGATGAGGCATTAAATGATAATTTCTGGATCTTGGCTATGCAGGAAGAATTACATCAATTCCAAAGGAATGAGATGTGGTTTCTTATGCCTAGACCTAAGAATCACCCAGTGATTGGAACTACGTGGGTTTTTCGAAACAAGCTTAGTGATCAAGGGCTGGTGATTAGGAATAAAGCCCGGCTAGTAGCCAAAGGCTATAGTCAAGAATTAAGAATTGATTTTGATGAATCATTTGCACCCGTGGCTATGCTTAAAGCGGTTAGAATATTACTTGCATTTACATGCTCTAGGAATGTAAAACCTTTTCAAATGGACATTAAAAGTGCATTTTTGAATGGTGTAATGAAAGAAGACGTCTATGTTGAGTAGCCACCGGGATTTGAAGATGAGAAGCACCCGGACCATGTATACAAACTTGACAAAGCACTGTATGGTCTGAAGGAAGCCTCCCGTGCATGGTACGAAAGGTTAAGTACGTTCCTTTTAGAAAATGGCTTCAAAAGAGGTATCATCAATCAAACTCTTTTCATTAAGAGCGATAATGAACATATGCTTCTTGTACAAGTATATGTTGATGACATTATCTTTGGAGCCACTTGTGATTCATTGAATGATGATTTTGTTAAATTGATGCAGGGGTAGTTTGAGATGAGTTTTATGGGGGAGTTAACTTTTTTTTTGGGTTTGCAGGTGAAGCAGCTAAAGAATGGAATCTTTATAAATCAAAGGAAGTACACAAAGGAGCTCATCAAGAAATTCAAGTTCGACAATGTGAAGCCACAAAAGACACCAATGTCAACAAATGTCAAATTGGAGAAGGATGAAAAAGATAAGTCTGTCGATCAAAAACTCTTTCATGGACTGATTGGTTCTTTATTGTACTTGACTGCTAGTAGGCCAGATATTATGTTTAGTGTTTGCATGTATGCTAGATTTCAATCCGACCCGAATGATTCACCCATGTTAGCAGTCAAAAGAATTTTTAGATATTTGCTTGGCACATCGGATCTTGGTCTTTGGTTTCCTTGTAGTTGCAATTTTGATTTAGTAGCTGACACTGATTCTGATTATATTGGGTGTTTAGTGGATTGTAAGAGCACGAGTGGGTATTGTCAATTTCTTGGAGGTTGAATAGTTTCATGGGCCTCTAGGAAACAAAACATAGTGGCATTATCAACTGCAGAAGCCGAATACATGGTGGCAGGTAGTTGTGCAGCCTAAGTGATATGGATCTAACAACAGTTAGTTGATTTTTGTATTACCTTGAATAGCACACCCGTTCTATGTGATAACACCTTTACCATTAACATTTCTAAAAATTCTATTTTGCATTCTAGCACAAAGCACATAGAGATTCGACACCACTTTTTGCGAGATCATGGGAGTAAGGGTCATTTTAAGCTTATACATGTAAAACTGAAAACCAACTTGTAGATATTTTTACAAAACCCTTATCTCCTAAAAATTTCACAAGAATAATGGTGCGGACACACGCCGCTATACACGCCGGTGGACGAGGACATGGCGGGACCCAGTTAGCTTGCGGAGGACATGGACGCATCGGCCGAGCCTTCACCTTTATTTCATAATTGTTTGGCCATGTTGGGCCCTATTTTGATTTTGTGGACAATTAATGGGTTGTAATAAGGCTAATGGGTCTATGGTCTTGTAATGGGCTATAATAGTATTGGACTTGACTAATGAGCCTTTAAATGGGCCAAGCCCAATGGGCTAGGTATGAATGGGTCAAATGGGGTTAACCAAGGTGAATGGGCCAAAGTGTGAAAAGGTCCATGAGTTTGGTGTACTAGGTGTGAAAAGGGCATAGTGTGAACATGGATCAAGTGTGAAATGGGGTATAATGTGAATGGGTCACAAGTGTGAAAGGGTTAATCTAGTGTGAATGGGGCGAGGCTAGTGTGAATGCATGGGTGGCTTGGTGGCTAGTGGAAAGGGGCACCCCTTTCTTGGTCCAAATGGTGGCTTGCCACCTTCCTTGACCAAAGGAAGGTTACTTCCACCTTCCCACCTCTCTTGGATGACCAAAGACGAAGCCCCCACCTCCTCCCACTTGTCTAGGTTGCAGCCCCCCTCTCTCCCTCTCCCCATGCCATTTTCCAACCCCCTCCCCCCTTCCTTCCCTTCTATATAAACCCATGTATAGTGTCTTGTAAAAGTTAATGAGAATTTTGAGATTTGAATGAAGAGTGTTCTTGTGAAGAGAGTGATTCTCTTGTGCTACTCCTTGAGTGTGATGCTCAAGATCTAGTTCTTGCGACGGGATCTACTCGGGGTGCGACTCCCTAAGCCGAGGTGCGATGCCGAGGCAACCATTATCGTCTGTTCATGTGCTGTGCTACTTCCGCCCGTCCAGAATTCTTTCCCCGGATCCCGAGTCACCCAACGTCTCTTCCTCTTCAGATCCAGTCCTGCTAAAATTCCCAGTGATACTTCTACGAGTCAGGAAGATTTCAGAGGTGGTTTCATGTTGATCGGAGTCCTGGATCACCGGTAGTAATTTTTCTCGTGACGGATTTTGAGTCCTCTTCACGCTGCCGCTGATCTCGTCTCTGTAGATTATGAATTTAGAATTACTTCCCCCAAAATTGATAAAAGATGAAAGATTTGAATGAGATATAAAAACTAGATCAATGATACAAAAAGGGGGACTCACATGCAATAATTAAGATCCGTGATCGCCACTGAGGCCAACAACATGCCAAATAATAAAGAAATCAAGGTAGGGCATGTTACATACCTCAGAAATTCATGAGGGCCAGCCGTTGGCCTGGAGATTAACGCGCTATATCGTTCTAGCGCGTTCTTCAGATCGCGCCAGCTTCCTATAGCGCGATATCAGACAGGAAGCGGGGTCTTGTGGATTCGTTCCTTCCTTGCTCCAAGGCCGGCCAAGGTGCAAGGGCTCCACGTCTTAATCATCTAGTACCTGCAATCAATCACAAACAACAAACAGAAAGCTCATTAGATCGAGATTTGAGTAGAATCTGCCCCTATTTTTATTTAAAAGCATGCAAAAGGGGGCTCGATTACCTGGGGGTTTTGGTGGTTTTTAAACCCCTATAGATGGGCAAAAGATAGGTGTGATGTGTGTGAATGCATGTATTTTGTAAAACGAGGGTTTTGAAACCAGGATGCGATGCAATGCAAAGATTAAAATCGGGAAATTGGGGAAAGAGAGAGTAAAGGGGGAAGAACACAAGAATAGCCCTAAAATACTCCCTTAGATCTGCGAGGAGCGAGGATTTGTTGATTGTGCACGAAGTACTTCCTCCTCCTCGTCCATAACTCGAGTTGCATCCCCTTGAAACGATGGCCAAAGGGTTGAATTTATAGGAGAAAGGTCGAACACAAACCCTAGGTCGGAGTTTGATTCAATCCAAGGATTTGGAGGCTCAAATTGAAGTAATCCTGCCGATTAATGAGGGGAAAAGACTCCTGCTAGGTTTAGAAACCTTCCAGGATTGGAAATAGGATCAGGAACTTACCCAATCAGGGCTCTGAGTCGAAAGAAGAGAGCCCGGTTTGGAAAGGGCTGCTGCCTGGTATCGCGCTATACAAACATAGCGCGTTCATGAAGAACGCGCTATGACGATATAGCGCGATAACCCAAGGCCCAATAAATGATTAAAAAAAAGAAGAAGTATCCTTGGGCAGTCATTTAATCAAATATTAAGTGAGAATAAAACCCAAAGTGGATGTTATAATGATTAAACGCCAAGAATTAACAACTGCTCAAAGGACAATCTTCAATTAGATCCCCAACGCGCTACGAACAAGAAAGCAATAAGAGCGGATAGCAGCGCGGAAATGCTAAACTCGAGACAAGATCCAAGGTATGGAATTGAAATATTGGGCTAAGAAATAGATACATCCAGAAAATCAACCAACCAAGGATCAATTGGGGCATCAAACTAGGAGAACAAAGAAAATGCTCAATTTATCGGCCAAAATTGGGTGTCTACAGATGCCCCTCCTTGATATCCGCTTTGCAGGGGAGCGAAACGGAAGTAAAACGGAGACGACACAGGGTGATAGTGACGGAAAGATGAAGTGGAAGCGTAGCGGAGCGGACTGATAAGTGGATATCAAGGAGAAAAAGACACCCATCACAACCGACAAATGATAGGAATAATCCAGAAAACTCCGAGCTAACCACAAGGTCAAGCTAGCATCAGTGGCTTCCTACCAAGAACAATAGGCACGGAACAAAGAAAATGGAACTGATCAACCTCTTGTACAAAAGAGGCATCCGCAGCGCGTAGCAACTACGAATTTCACTCAGTTAGTGGAATAGACGCGAGCCCGGCGGATCTATCGACGCCATCGTGCGGTTCACAGCTAATGAGCGGATCAAAAGGAGGATAAGGTGAATGGAATAAAAAAAGGATGAGCAAATTCTAAGCAAGGGTTACATCGACCAGCGAGATCCAGCGCTCAACTAGGAGCAATCCTTCAGATTCAGAATGGAATTTAGTTTCTTTGTTCAAAGACAAAAGCATCATTGATCCTTAATTAGGAAGAAGAATTGGGTCATTTATGAATGCAAAAAGCATGATGCGTGCAGGGCTAAAATAAAAGAAATCATTAAAACAAATGCAAAGAAAGAATAAAATATAAGATACTCAAGGATAATATTGTTAAATTAAACGAATTCGGGTCAGGAGTTATCTGCAACCACGGCGTGCGAGATGAAGTTCGTCATCCCAAAATTTGTTTTGACCTAACGGCCTATCCGACGATTAACTGCATGTTTCTAGATCATCACTGTTTTTGATAGAGGGGAACTCAAATCCCGAAACATACAGAGAACCAACCGGTCCTTGAGATAATAGTATAAGTACCATATAATAATGCAATAAAGGGAGGGATATGGGAATACTTACCTGATGGCGTGCCGTTTGTTTTCCTTTTCCTCCAATCTCAATGTTAAGTAAATTCAAGCATATATAAGCAAAAGAACATAAGTTCTCATTCACTCTCATCACACATCATGGCATTTCATTTCTCTCTCCCCCCTTTTCAATTTTCATTTTTTTTTCGTTTTGACTTCGATTATCGCGCTATATGTACATAGCGCGACAATGTCGCGCTATGAACATGTAGCGCGATAAATAACCGCAGGTTTTCAAAAATCGGCGCCCCCTCCTCTTTCCTTCATTCAGACAACTCTTCCCTCTCTCACCCCCTCTCTCGCCCTCTTTCCAGCCCATCACCCCGTTGCCCTAATCCGATGGAAGGAGACGCTCCCCGACGCTCCAAACGGCGGGTCACCCGTGGTCGTCATCGATCGCACGTGGAAGAAGAACGGGCGCCCTCTCCCGTGGAAGAACCCACCGATTCGGAGGCCACCGTCTCGGCTAGACTTGAAGGGGACGAAATGGAGATCCCCGCTGACGAAGCTGAAGAGGTTGAGGGTGCTCCGGCGGCCGAGGAGATAGCAGCGGAGCCCGTTGGAGGCGCGGCGGCCCGAAAATGCCGGGTGGTAAGAAAACCGCCCTAATCTTGCTTTCTTTTGATTTTTCTTATTTTTTCTTTTCAAATGGATGAAAACGAAAGGGGAGCGACCCTCCCAAAGCAAAATGTAGGGCAGAATGCCCATGAAAGAAATTTTGGGAAACGGGGGTCGTCCCCTACCTGCAGAAGGGGAGCGCGCTATATTTTCATAGCGCGTTCTTGAAGAACGCGCTATGACGATATAGCGTGATAATCAATAGCACCCCAGTTTTCTTTTATTTTCTGATTTTTCTTTTGTTTTGATGATCACAAATTGATGCCTCTTTGCTTTATGTTTTTGTGCAGGGTGTGGAGGGTGCAGTTCGTGCCCGGATTTCTTGGACATTAGTTCGGGCCGCGTACCACGCACTGCCGGAGTTTCAGAGGGCCCGCCTCCGTCAGATGGGATTTGCAGAATTCTTGGAGATTGAATTGCTAAGAGTTGATGTGGGGCTGATAAGGGCTCTGAAGGCCAGATGGGATACGGGATGCAAGGCCTTCCTCTTCCCTTGGGGTCATATGATCCCAACCTTGGAGGACGTTACACGCATCACCGGGCTGCGAGTACACGGATCGACAGTGACGGGCTACACTTACCCCGACTAATGGGAGATGGCGCGTAGGCTGCTGGGCTTGGAGCTGGAGGGGACTGGCCGGACCTCGTTAGTGTCGAGGATTGCCCTGCAGGAGAGTCTCGGCTTGTTCCACACACAGAGGGAGGTGGGGGAGACTTCGACAGCTCACGAGAGGAGACTGGGGCCAGAGAGAGACTCACGACTGAGGCAGGCCCATAGGCAGACATGGAGCTGAGGAGATTTCTGATCCTACTGATCGGCAAGCTACTCCTAGCGACCCAGGGCGATGCAGTGAGTTGCCGCTTCCTACCACTACTGGAGGATCTGGACCGAGTCGGTCGGTACGCTTGGGGTGCGGCAGTCCTTGCCCACTTGTTCGACAGCTTCGGCATCTCTTCACTCCAGTCTTCACTCGGGGGGTTCTACCCTCTACTTAAGGTACCCCTCTAAGCCTTAAATTCCAATGATTTAATTTATGCACTTCCTTCTTATATTGATCACATGAGCTGCATTCCAGGTTTGGAGCTATCTGTATCTTCCTACCCTCAGACGGGCTTGGGAGGATCGGGGAGACCTACTGCCCTTCGCTAGACGATGGACCCCTACACGAGATGGCCGATCTCTGAAGGATCAGGTCACCCACATCCAGGAGAGGCTATACATGATGCCCCACATAGAGGTAAGACTTGATTTTGCAATTGAATCTAAATGTTATATGAATGAAATCCAGGGCAATGATTAATTGAATTATGCAGGTGGACTGGACTCCCTATCAGAGGGACATCGGCGAGATGCCCTGGGTGGAGGCGGCCATCCCATACTTCGGGAGAGAGATCTGGTTGCACGCCCTCAACCTGGTCGAGCCCCTATATCACAGGCTGATCATGAGGACACCAGGGCTCCACCAGGCGGCGGTTGAGTTCCCGACCCAGGCGACAGACCCACGGCCTGGACGACGCTTTCGAGGCCTCCAAGGGACGGACGACTGGCGGCAGCGTGCCTGAGAGCAGTTGGCAGATTGGAAGAGGCGCGGCCGAGCAGTCCCCACGGGAGCGGATTCAAACGATGCCTACCTTTAGGCATACTCTCAGACCTACGGTAGCCGAGTCTACCAGAGCGCTCGAGGGCAGGTAAGCTTTAAATTCAATGTCATTTTCATTTATGAGACCTGATTATTCAATATGTGACCAACATGCGTTAATTGTAGTTTGACACAGAGGGGAGACTAGCCATGGTGCAGGGACTCCTCGACTCCACCATCCAGCAGCGTGAGGACCTCCAGCGTGCTGTCGATGAGTTGGTAAGCACCTGAAATTTTTAGAAAGGTTTGGACTTGAATTTCAATTAATGATAATGCTTTTCTTTCAGCGCGAGGAGCTGGAGGCAGTCCGATCCTCGCACGGTGCTTCATCCTCTACTCAGTCCGCCTGCGACCACACTGAGCTAGAGAGCCAGCTTGCCAGTGCAGTTGCTCGGGTGGAGGCAGCCGAGGCCTCCCTTCAGGAGAGAGTAAGCAATCAGTTCTTTTAATCTTTAGTCTTGGAGATTTATCAATTATCAATTATTGACTAAAATTTTGGATGCAGGAGCAAGAGCTGCGGACAGCGGAAGCAGAGCTGAGGCGCCGTGATGCGGAGGAGTTTCCTCGAGATGTGGCAGAGCTACGCCTCCTCCTCGGGGTGGAGAGGAGTGAGCGGCAGAGAGAGAGAGAGAGGATCGGGACAGAGAGAGGGAGAGATGGGAGAAGGAGAGAGAGAGATGGGAGAGAGAGAGTGCAGTGGGAGATGGAGAGGGTGCAGCTGAGCACTCGATTGGGGATCGCCGAGCAGCGGGCGAAGGATGCGGAGGATCGCTACCGGTGAGGATGCGAGCGGGCCCAGTGCGAGGGATACTCCCGAGCCTACTCGAGCACAGATTACTTAGTTACCTCTTCCGAGCACCAGAGGAGGGAGGATGCTGAGAGGGGAGCACATGGTGACAGGGTTTCAGCTTCCCGGGGACGGATGGATCCGCCTAGGTCTTCTCGGGGGGGACAGGAGGAGGCGGAGAGCTCACGTAGAGGGGGAGACCCGGAGGGCCGAGGGGACAGCTAGAGAGTTTGTTGCCTATACTCCTCATTTTGTAATCTTGACATGTTATAGTGGAATGAGATAGTTTTTTATATTTGTTGCACTTCTTGTGATTGTTCTTTTTGAATTTACGTGCCCTTGCAATAACGCCATCAAACATAAATTTTTTTTTTTGGAATTTTGGAAATATGCAATTTTTTATGGATTTTGAAATGGAATATTTGAATTTTTGTTTTGATTTTTGAAAAGATATGAAAGCCTCAAAAATTTTGGCAACATTCAATTTTTTTGTTGGAATTTTGGCAATATTCAATTTTTTGTTGGAATTTTGGCAATATTTAATTTTTTTTGTTGGAATTTTTGCAATATTTAAAAATTTTTGTTGGAATTTTGGCAATATTTAAAAAAAAATTTGTTGGAATTTTGGCTTAGACTTTGCTAATGCAGCATCAACGGATGTTTTTAAAACTCCGGCTAGGGGTCCTCGTTCCTTCTCCTTTTGCTAAAATTGCCCAAAGCTGAGCGTGCATTAAAGGGTGGCGCCCTATAACCGACTACCCCTGATTAACGGTGCCCCTACCAAGGCCATACCTGAGAAACATTCGGTCTTAGAGGGAGAAGAGAAGAACAATTGGAGATAAGCTTTATGCAGGATGGGAGATATCAGGACTTGAATTCTTTCCAAGGTGTTAACCCTCAAAGAGGTAGTCTGTTGCGCTGGGGCTTTGTACCTTTGATTTTTAGACCCTTGACATGCATACGACCAGGGTTTTCCCTGTGGGGACTTTGCCACTCTTGTCATGCCATAATTCATATTTGATTTATCAAAACTTTGACTTGATTTTTATAATAGCCCTTTTTTGGCGAGATGTATCATGAAAGCTCATTTGAGAACTCATATTGATTCTGGGTCAAGACTGCCCCTATTTGAGACTCCTCTCGTATTGGGGATTACCAAGGTTGGTCATCTCATCCGTCAACCTCTTGCCCCTGCACGCGGCCGAGTAAAGAAGAGGAAAAGACTTTCAGGAATTCGCATGGCATGGCCAAAGTAGCAACGGTGTCTGACCAAAGGAGCCGGCTAAAGACGCCGTGAAGTGTGTGCGGTGCCCAGCTAAGGGTTACTCTTAACAAGTGGGGAGAGAATGTCAAATTCCCAGCGTGGGTTCTTATTAACCAAATACTGCAAAAGCAAGTCTAAAGACTCTTTTGTTTTTGGAAATGATTTAATTAAACAAAAGCCTAAGATAAAGGTCTAAAACACCACTTTTAATCTTGTTAAGAAGCAGCTCATTTTGAAAACCATGCGTGAAGTAATGAGGTAATGATATCATATACGTACTTACGCCAAGATATTACCTTGCGACCTTCCTTGAAAACGTTGCCACGAGAGGCGGAGTTAATCGTCGTGGGATAGTCCTGTTTGGCAGTCAAAAGGCTTCCCATTCTAGATAGACACTCGGGTCATCGGACCCGTAGAAATCCCGGGTTTCGGGTCTCGTGGGGTGGTTCGGGTGGTCCTTCCATTTGAGATAGTATCGCCACCATCCGGGAGTTTGGGACTCCATGGGACACGGAAAACTAGTGGATGGCCATGCCGACACTCGGACCAAAACACTAGACACGACACTAAGTAATGCAAAGTTGGAATGCACTAACTAATGCACACTAAGGACCCTAGACGTAAACCAAGACTCGGTACGGGGCGGAGACAATCGACCCGAAGGTCACTCGCACAAGTGTGCGGCCTTCCCGATAGGCGTAACCTAACGGTCGGACAACACCTTTTTATATACCTAGTAAAGGGATGTATGCGACCCAAAAATGACTCTTTTTGTTGTTTTAAAAATATGATGATCCTAGACTCGACTTAAACCGACTAATGACTCGATGTAAATGACACTCTTTTTTTTTTTTGACACCCTAGACTCAAACTCGCTCTGATACAAAATTGATGCGGGACGGGACCACGGACACGACAAGCTTGGGATCGTCCCTTAACGAGGGAAGCGTCGGATGTGCGCGGTTGAGAAACCGGCAATGAGCTAGGGTGGTCGGCTCTCTTTTGCGCCCGGATCGGGTCACGGGACGGCTTCGCTCTCTCTCGCAACAGTGATATTATAAATTGAAGGCGAGCTAGGTATCCCTACACATGCTCTCTAGCAGCGGCATATAAAGCATATAAAGAATTAAGCTAATGCCAAATGTAAGGGTGAAGGCGATACCTCCACGCTCTCGGCGTGGCGAAGATGGCACCCGGCCGAAGCTCGTACTCCCGGGAACTTAGTACATTATGTTTACAGCAGTACAAATAAGCCCACTCCATGCAGGGAGGTAAAGGGTGACACAAGTGGGCCCGGGAGGACCAAGTTCGGGTTGACGGGCGGTTTCGGGCAATGCTTCGGCTTCACGCGTACTCGTGCTAGTGGGGGCCCACGTGTTGACCGGAGGGGTCGTGTGGGGCCTGATGACTCCTCTGCTGTGGAGACACCTGGAAAGCGTTCCCCTGGGATGGCGAGCTGCTGGAACGACCGCCGGACGCCGGGCGGCCCTCGGACGACGCTCGCCGGGAACTCGACCACGAATCTGAAAATTCTGTTTATAGGCGCGCGACTCGGAGAAACCTGCTGCTGCGATCATCCCCGTCGTCGGAATGCGACGAGATTAGCGCCGTTGGAAAGCTGACTCAGATTACTTCGACGTAGGGGTCTTCAAAAAAAATAATCAGGTCTGTATTTCTGATCATGTATTTTACAAGCTTGCTGGAATCTGGCCAGAACTGCAGGGGCAGGTTCTGATTTCTCTGAAGATCGACATTGACCGGGGAGAAGACCTCCGAATCTGGAAATAATCTCTTCATCAAAGTTGAAGATATCTGAGAGAGGAATCCGGGACTATTTTTGGTTTTCTGAGTGGAGACGAAATGGATTTTCTGGGATTTCTTTACTAGACCTGGGTCGCATCTGGGAAACTGTGGGCAGACTGTTCTTGGGAACTTGGACGGTTTTTGAAAAATACTTGGACGGTGAACCAAACATTAATAAAATTCCTGGTGGTAGAGGGATGTGGACAGAGATCCCAGTAAATTTGGGCGACCCAAAAAAAATTAAAAGATGGTTCGAATGGGGTAAACTCAGAGCTGATGAACAGTAAACAGAACCAGGACAGATCTGGAACTCGGACTTGGACGAAAATCAAAAAATAGCTAAAGGATGAATTTTGACGTGATTTTTTTTGTGGGGATAAGGGTTCTAGAGGGGAACCAACTCTGAAATTTTGAGCTTCAGAAGATGAAGGGAGTGATAGCAGGAATTCGGAGAAGAAGGGTCTGTTCTGAGTGGACAGAACACCGAAACCGTTGGCGACGACGCGTCGGCGGCGAGACGATGGCGGCGACGATCACCGGAGTTGCTTCAGATGCTGGAGGGGATCAAGGGGGAGGGGATTACACTCTAGAAAGGGGGCTGGAGGTGGAGGAACCAGGGAGAGAGAGGGGAGGGGCGCAAGATCCAATTGGGGGCAAATGCCTTTTTTTCCTTCATTAATTCATTCAATATGAAAAATACAACCTTATATAGGATGCCAACCAAACTCAACCTCAACCCTTGGATCTAGGGGTTTGGATTGAAGGGCTGGGATACAATGTGAATCACACATTTAATACATTAGTTTAATCTAATTTGACCATGCTTATTCAACCTTGGACTAGATCCATTCAAACACCACCTAATACACAACTACCTTGCCTAATAAGACAAGGAACCTTGCGCCCCCTTCCATGGGCCAAGGCCATTCATGGGCCAAGAGCCTCCCATTAGATCATGCTAGACTTGGGCCACTCCCACTTAGATGGCCCATGAGAGAGTGGAACCCAATTTGGGCCTTAAGTGCCTTAATGACCCATTTGAAACCTAATGACCCAATATGAAGTAACACTCTTAATGGACTCTACTAATGGCAATCTAACCTTGGACTTGACATAACAAATGGCCCATTGGCTTGATATAAGCCTTACAAGGATGGCCCAAATAAAAGAAATCAAAAATTACATACACTTCAAGCCAATACAACCCATAATACACACCAATCCAAGCCAATACACAAAATGCAACTCATAAGCTCTTGATGTCCTCATCACTGCTGCCCCATACGAGACGAGTCTGGATGACCGCACGGGCCATATCTACACCTTTCTTCTGGCTTGGAAGAGCGGGTTTCGCCTCCCCTTCGAGCCTTTCATCCTTAAGCTTCTCGATTTTTTCAAGCTGGCGCCTATTCAGTTGGTGGCCAACTCGTACCTCCTTCTCTCTACCTTTCGAATCCTCTGTCGTCAATGCGGTCACCCTTCGTTGGATCTTTTTCATTACTTCTTTGAGTTGAAGATGCATCCGTCGGTGGGGAAAGACTTCTACTACATCCAGGCGAGGAGGAACAGGAGCTGCATTTCGCTGGCGGTGAAGGATTCCTCGCATAAGGGGTGGAAGACCCAATTCTTCTGGGTAAAGATGTAGTCGGTGGAGGACACTTGGAGGTGTCAGGTGATGCCCAACTTTCACCCGAACATCCCTCCCCGTCCGGAGGAGTTCTCTTCAGATGTGGAGGAGTACGCCACTCGCTTGCTGAAGAATCGCCGGTCTACCGAGGAGCTGGTGACGCCGGAGAATATCGAGTGGTGTCTCCTTACAAGGTTGAAACCGACAGGTACCACCACTCAGATTTTTCTTCTAGGGTGGGAATCATCTTTCTTTTTCTGACGATGCCTTCTTCTCTGTTGTAGACACCAGGCGAGAGCCTCTAGAGGAGGCTGCTGAGGTCATCGATCTCGGGGATGACTCGGCGGCTGATGAGCCAGACGCTCCCACGAGTCGCTCCCAAGCCCGGGATAAGTGCAAGGGGGTGGCATCTGAGGGAACTTCTCGGCCGGGCAATGGGAAGCGCAAGGATCCCATGGAGGGAAGGTTGCGGGAAGCCGCCAAGGCCAAGAAGAGGGCCAAGAAGGCTGACCTTCTCGCCATTGCCGGGGGCGACTTTAGCTCGGCGACGCTCCTCTCTTAGGGGAAAGATGGGGCCGACCCTACTGGGCTGGCTCCCCCATCCACTGGGCGAGAGGGGGCCGAAAAGACCGGGGGCCCCACAGAGGGTGGTGATGGTGGGTCGGCTCTCTCCTCGGTGGGAACAGAGGGGGCCAGAGTTGAAGCAGCCGAGGCCGAGATCGGGGGGCCGGTCAAGGTTGGCGATGTCCCGGACGGTGAAGCGCGGGCCGAGACAACTGAGGTTGGGGGTTCGCCTGTGAGGGCATCGCAACCCCAAGCATCGGTGGTGTCCGGAGCGACTGGGCTTGTTGCGTCAGTCGAGGTCGGGGGTTCGCCTGCAGAGGCGTCGCAACCCCAACCGACCGTGGCGCGCGAGGCGGCGGACCCCGCAGCTCGAGCCGAGCCTTCTAGCGCGATGCCCGATGCAGTGCAGATTCCCATGTCGGAGGCTCTAGAGAGGCTCTGCATCTCGAGCAATCTGTACCTGCTTTGTTGCGAGGTGTCCGTGAGGATGAAAAGAGGAGATAGGCGCCATTCTCCTTCCGGGGTCCTTGACGTCATCATGGAGGGTGGCCTCATCATGGCCCAGATGGGGGCTACAATGGCGGAGACCTACGCTCGGACGGAGTCAGAGCGATCGAATCTCGCTTGGACCCTCGGAGGGTGCGAGAGGAAGCTAGCCCGACTCACTAAGGCGCATGAGGGGCTCCAATGGGAGTTCTTCGCGATTAGGGACTTGGCACGGTCTAGCCGGCTGGAAGCCGGAGCGTTGACCGAGCAACTGACCAAGGCTCGGGAGTCGCTCGAGAGGAAAAACAAACTCCTTGAGGAGGAGCGCCTTCGCCATCTCGAGTTGGATGGCCATTGGGAGGCTGAGTGTGCCGAGTTGTTGGATCAGGTGGAGGCAGCCAGGCACGTTCACTCAGAGGCCTAGGCAAACCGAGCTGAGGCGCAGAAGCGATCGGTCGAGGCCGAATAGAAGTCGGTCAAGCTCGAGGAGCGGGTGGCTGAGGCTGAGCGGAATTCGACCGAGGCGGAGAGGCGAATGGCGGAGGTAGAGGAGCGAGCGTCCGAGGAGGAGCAAAAGTCGGCCGAACTTGCTGAAAGGATGGGGCAGGTCAGGGCGGAGGCGATCGAGCAGTACAGGGGCTCAGCGGTCTACCGAGCCGACCTTCAGGAAGCTGCCCTTCCATACTACGAGATAGCACTTCGCCGAGGTGCCCGCAAGGGGTTCAAGTAGGGTTATCGCCGGGCGGTGGATTAAGTCGACGAGCAAGACTCTGGGATCGATTTCCCCTCGGGCCAGTGCTATGACTCGGATGAGTCGGCTTCTAGCTCTTCTTCATCGGGCGGGGAAGATCCAGAGGGCTCTCCTCCGGCGGGGTCACCAACTCCGGATGCCTCGGGAGGGCTCGCGACCGAGGCAGTTCTTGCACAGGCGAGGTCAGTGCCTAGGTCGGCCGTCACCGAGGGGGCGGGGGGTGACTCACTCCCACCTTCCGTTCCCGAGCTTCAAAGTGGGCCCGAGGCTTGATGTATTTTGCATTGTTTTGCCTCTTTCCTCTGTTTGTTTCTCTATTCTTCTCTAGAGAGTTTCCTTTTTGTGAGGTAATGAATGACTTACCTGCTTTTCGCCTTTCTTGCCGTGATTTGGTTAGCATATCTGAAGTAGTTGGAAAGTGCCGATACGCCCTGCGTGGTTTTCACATGCTGATTGGGCAGGCTCCTGACGGGGCATCTTTCTGTTTCCTCACGCTTTGAATGCCAGGCCGCTTCGCGTATCCCGCTAAGGCAGAAAATGAGGAGTTGGAGGTGACCGTTTAGGGGAGAATTCCTTTGACATATTTTCGAGGGGGGAGTCGTTTAAGGCAAGTAGCCTCCCTTAGCCTATAAGAAGGACCGAAGGGCGCCCCTCCCTCTCAACCGCTTAGGATTTTCTCTAACAGTCTTTTCCTCACCCCTTCCTTACGTTGCGTTGTGTCATTGCATTCGGAGCATGGGGGATTCTTCGAAGGATGACGCTGCCGATGATGGGGAGCGGGGAGTTCCTGCTGCTTCGGGATGTTGAGCAGGTCCGACAGTCACCGCGCGGGTTTGAGGCGGGTCTGACGGTCGCCGCACGGATCTGGAGAGGACTTCGACCCGCGGGGGCGCGCCGTTCGTCCTCTCTCAGTTCTGGTGAGGCTTCCGGGTGGGCGCCGAGATGGAGGACGGATGGGGGCATTCGTGATGCCTGTCCCTCCGGGCCTTTCTCTGCCTCCTCATCTAGCTCTGCTGGATTTCTGTGCAGCCTCTTTTTCCCTCTTCTGCTCTTCATTTCTTTCACTCTTCGGAGGCTGCTTGCTCTCTGCTCCCTTCCAAGGGGTTGGCAGATTTGGGAGGCTTCCTTGTGCCTTCCTTTCTCCTCACTCTTCCCAGTTCAACTTGGAAGGTAGCCTTCTTTCCACAGTCCCTCTGTCACCTTTGTCAGGGGCCACCAGAGCCAATTGGATCGACCTTCTTTTGCCCGAGCCAGTTTCTACGCGAGGCAGAGTCAGTGGCTGGACGCGAGGAGATGAAGACTGAGTCGTCCGAGCGATGGCCTCTTGCAGTGGTGCTAGATGGATTTTTTGCTTTTTACCATGCAATGTACTGGCTTTTGTCTTTCTGATGTATTAACAATTGTTTGAATGAATAGAAGAGGATTTTATTTCATGTGAATGAATGGAGGAGAGTTTTTATTTCATCCAACTTGTTGCACAACTTCAAAAGTAGAATTTGCGTTGTGTGGCTACGTTCCATGTCCGAGGGATGGGGTCCCCTTCCATTGTAGCTAGCTTGTACGCACCTTTCCCGAGCGTCTCGACCACTCAGTAGGGGCCTTCCTAGTTAGGGGATAGCTTGCCCGCCGTATCTAGTGGTCGAGAGGCTTCGGCTTTTCTGAGGACAAAGTCTCCCGGTTGGAAGTGTCTATTTTGGACTTTAGCGTTGCAGTATCCCGTGAGGTGGCGTTGGTACTCCGTAGCTCGGATGCCGGCGATCTCTCGGAGCTCTTCAGCCAGGTCGAGCTTCTCGAGTAACTTTTGCTTGTTTTCCTCGGGTGAGTAACGGATGACTCGGAGAAACGGGTTGGCGACCTCTAACGGAGTAACGGCCTCCGTGCCATACACCAGCTGGAAAGGACTCTCACCGGTTGCCGTTCTAGGAGTTGTCCTGTGTGACCAAAGTACGCTAGGCAGTTCCTCGAGCCAGCTACCCTTGGCCTTGCCGAGTCTGGTTTTTATGCCCTTTAAGATAGTATTATTGGCATTTTCGGCCAGCCCGTTGGCCTGAGGGTAGGCGACTGAAGTGAAGTGGTTGCGAATGTTTAGGTCGACGCATCTGTCTCGAAAATAGCGAGAATCAAATTGCCCACCGTTGTCTCTCACTATCACCCGGGGGATGTCGAAGTGACAAATGATCGACTTCCATACGAAACTCCAGACGACTATCTTGGTTATCCTTGCCGTGGCTTCGGTCTCGATCCATTTGGTGAAGTAGTCGATGGTGACGATGATGAACTTCTTCTGGGATTCAGCCATAGGGAACGGCCCGAGAATGTCAATTCCCCACTGAGCGAAGGGATAAGACTCGGTAAGGGTGATGAGCTCCATAGTCGGCTGATAGACCAAGTGGTTGAATCGTTGGCATCGATCGCACTGCTATACGTGAGGTGTGCAGTCGCACTGCAGGGTGGGCCACCAGTACCCCTACCGTAGCAGGATCCTGGCCAGCGACCTTCCCCCTGAATGCGCTTCGCACAGGCCTTCATGAGTCTCTTGGATGGCTCGGCTGGCTTCATCGGGGCCGAGACACTTCAGGAGAGGACCGGAGAAAGATCTTCGGTAGAGAGTGTCGTCGAGGATGACGAAGCGCCGGGCTTGATACTTCATTCGGCGTGCTTCCCGAGGGTCATAGGGCTCTTGGGAGTCCCGGAGCCAAGACAGGTAGGGGGAGCGCCAGTCACTTGGGAGGGGCGAGTCAATGGCTAGGAGCTCTGAGTCAATGCTCGGGCGCTCTAGCTCTTCAAGGAGGACTGATCGGGTACCTTCAGGGTCGAGAGAGGAGGCTAATCAAGAGAGGGCGTCCGCTCGGGAGTTTTCCTCCCGAGCTATTCAGACTACCTCGAATCCCTCGAATTATTGGGCCAAACCTCTGACCAGCTAGAGGTATTTGATCATTGGTGCCTCCCGAGCTTCGTATTCACCGTTGACTTGGCTAGCGACCAGTTGGGAGTCGGTGTGGATTCTGACTCGCTCAGCCCCCAACCATCAGGCCATGCACGCTCCCAAGATAAGGGCCTCGTACTCGGAAGCGTTATTGGACGCCTGAAAGCTGAATTTCAAGGCGTACTGCAGCTCTACTCCTTCGGGGGACCTTAGGAGGATCCCTGCACCACTACCGACCAAGTTGGAAGATCTGTCGATAAACAGTTCCCAGGTCGGCCCGGGTGCGGATGGAGATCTCTCTTCAGTCGGGATGGTGCTTTCGGCGATGAAGTCGGCGAGCGCTTGGCCTTTCATAGTCGAGCGTGGGCGGTACGAGATATCGTAGGCCCCAAGCATGATTGCCCATTTGACGAGTCACCCCGAGGCTTTGGGGTGGGCCAGAATCTTCTTTAATGGTTCGCCGGTCAGCACGGTGATGGGGTGCCCATGGAAATAGGGTCGGAGGCATTTGGCGGAGGTAACCAATGATAGCACGAGTTTCTTGGTTGCGGGGTACCTCCTTTCAGCCTCGTTGAGCACCTTGCTGGTGTAGTATACCGGCCTCTCAATTCCTGAGTCATTTCTGATAAGGACTGAGCTAACAGTTGATGGCGTTGCCGAGAGATAGAGCAGCAAGGCTTCACCTGGCATGGGCTTGGAGAGCACCGGGGGTGAGGCTAAGAATTCCATAAGCTCGACGAACGCTTTTTGGCATTCCTCATCCCATGCGAATGTAGCAGATGCTAGCTTGGGTCCCCTCAATAGTTTGAAGAAGGACAAGCGTCGTTCGGCCGCACGGGACAGGAATCGGCTGAGAGCGGCGACACGCCCAGTCAGGGGCTGAACGTCCTTGACGTAGGCGGGCGGGCGCATGTCCAGGATGGCCTGGACCTTATCGGGGTTGGCTTCGATCCCACATTGAGTGACCAAGAAGCCCAGGAATTTCCCGGATCTCACTCCGAAGGCGCACTTTGCAGGATTGAGCTTCATGTTGTACTTTAGGAGGGTGTCGAAGGTTTCGGCGAGGTTAGTGAAGTGATCTTGGGCCTTGGGGGTCTTGATGAGCATGTCATCAATGTAAGCCTCGACATTCTGACCTAGCTGCCCCTCGAACATGTGATTGACCAGCCTTTGGTATGTAGCTCCGGCGTTCTTCAACCTGAAAGGCATCCGGGTGTAGCAGTATACGCCGTAGTCGGTGATGAAGGTGGTCTTCTCGATGTCTTCGGGATCCATTCTGATCTGATGATAACCCGAATAGGCATCTAGGAAACTGAGTATCTTGTTACCCGAGGTTGAGTCAACCAATTGGTCGATGCTCGGTAACGGATAGCAGTCCTTGGGGGTGGCCTTATTCAGGTCGGTGAAGTCCACGCACATCCGCCACATGCCTGAAGCTTTTAGTACCAGGATGACGTTGGCTAGCCACGTCAGGTACAGGACCGGTCTAAAAAGGCCAGTCTCTTGTCCCTTGGTGACCTGCGTCTTGATGATCGCCTGCTTCTCTGGTGCATGCTTCCTTCTGCGTTGCTGTACGGGTCTCATGGTGGGGTCGAGGTTGAGCTTGTGCATCATAGTCTCCTCTGGTATCCCAGGGAGTTGGTCATCAGACCAAGCAAAGATTCGGATGTACTCAGAAAGGAACTTCTTATATTGCTGCTGTGCCTTAGGCGGTAGGTCGGCTCCGATCCTTACTCCAAGGGCTGGGTCATCGTTTAAAAAAACCGTTAGTAACTCGCCACCAGGCTCGGTGGTTGCAATTTTTTCCTCGATTCCCTGGGGGCCCTTATCTTTCCCGTCCGGCCTTGTGGCTTCCACCGAGATATTGTAGCACCTTTTGGCCGTGGCCTGGTTTTTCCAGACTTCCCCCAACCCGATTTTGGTGGAGAACTTCATTTTCTGGTGATAGGTAGACGGTACTGCCTTTATTCGGCTGAGGATTTTTCGGCCGAAGATGGCGTTGTACGCTATCATACCTTTAATCACTATGAAGTCCACCATGACCGTAACGGTTATGGGTGGGGTGCCGAGGGTAACCGGCAGGCTGAGGGCTCCCTCGGGGTAGGTGGCCAGGCCATTAAACCCACATAGGGGTGTTCGGACCGGGCGGAGCTTGGATGGATCTTCCCCCATCTTAAGGAAACAATCGTAAGATAATACATCAGGGGCACTCCCATTGTCAACCAGAATTCTATCTACGTTACAATGGTTTATTGTGGCCGAGATTACGAGGGCGTCGTCATGCGGGGTGTTCAGCCCTTCTAAATCTTGGTCGGAGAAGACTATGACCTGGGGCTCACTTGAAGGGGCCTTGGGGGGCTCTATGGCTCGGCTCACCCGCTCGGCATGATGCTTCCTTCCTCGGCTGCTATCGCCTCCTGATGCTGTCCCTTCGGAGATGACGTTGATGTGGACCCCTTGGGGGGCGTTGTCGATCTCCTCTCCGGCGCCTCGGTCTTCTTTGCGCTTGATCGTGAACCGAGGCAGGTTCCCCTGACGGATGAGGCGCTCGATCTCATCTTGGAGCTGGTGGTAGTCACCGGTGTGGTGCCCGTGATCGATATGGAACAAGCAATGCCTATTATGATTACGGTTCTTCGACCTCATCGACTCGGGCTAGCGGAGGAGTCCCGAGTCTTTGATGTCTTCATAGATCTCGTAGACTGGAGCGACTAGTGGGGTGTGCCGCTCGTACTTTCTCTTGCGCTCTCCATCACGGTCTCGCTTTTTCCCCGAGTTTGAATTTGGCTCGGGAGCCCGCTTCTTGTCCCCCTCCCGACCCGAGCCGGTTGCGTCTCGGCAAGCGCTGAGTACTTCTTCGCACTCGGCGTGGCGCAGTGCCAGAGTCACTAGCTCGGCAAGGGTCGAGGGAGGGTGGAGGACAAGTTCACGGCGGAGATTCTCATCCCTCGTGCCCCCAGTCAGTGCGGTTGTGGCTGAGGCAACGTCTAGGCGGGGGATTCTCAGGGCTTCTGATTTAAATTAGTGAATATAAGCCCCGAGTCTTTCCCCTTGCGCCTGCTTAAGGGCCAGGAGCCCCGCTACTGACCTTGGGGGGGCACTTCCGGTGAAACTCTCTTTGAAGACTCACCCAAACTGCTTGAAGTCTCGGATGGATCCGGGGGCGAGGGCCCGGAACCATGCATGGGCTCCTTGGACCAGGGTCGTCACGAAGGCTCGACACTTGATGGGGTCCGACGCTCCATGCAGGTCATCAGAGCGTCGAAGCTGTCGTAATGATCGGTGGGGTCACCCTGGCCGTCGTAGAGTTTGAAGGTCAGGATGGAGGTTCTGGGAGATACCTCTACCTTCAAGATGTATTCGGAGAATGGGGATCTCTCCTCGTCTACGGGAAAGAGGTCTTCTACAGGGCGCGGAGGGCACGCTCTTGTTCTGCAAAACGTCTCTCAAAATCCCATAGTCGGAGGGATAGTTCCGGTTGTTGTCGTACCGTGGGGCTGGGGGGAGCGTCTTGGCGATCTCCGGGAACGTCAACTTCTGGGTTCGGATGGCGCGCCCCCCGTTTTCCCTTTCTTGGTGTGGAGGATGCCTCTTGCTCTGGTGGTGGAGCCTGCGAGGGTCCTTCAATCCTGTTACGGATGAGCTGCTGTCCACAGAGAGTAAAGCGGCCTCCAGCGGTGTGTTGGGACGTACTTCTACGGGGGGGGCTCCCTGACGAAGCGTGGGACCTTGCATCCCTAGCCGCCTGGGCCTTCATTAGTTCCACGAGGACATCCAGTTTCGCGTTGAGGGCTTGGAAAGCTTCAGTGCCACCGTTGGGGGGTAGCCCAACCGCCGCGGGAGGGGGTGGTGGTCCGTCGGCGGGGACGCTGGCATTGGAGGGAGGGTTCTATGAGGCCCTAGAAGGGCCATCACCTGTCACTACCATGGCCTTACCCCTATTGCCGGTGGACCTCCTCCCTGAGCTCCTTCGCACCATATTGGCTCTTTGTGCGTTTCCCACAGATGGCACCAGATGAAGAGGCGTAATCTCACGCTGGTCCTGAGCGAGCTGTGGATCACCAGATCGTGGATCTGCAAGATAGGGAAACGGATCAGGGGGCCCAGGGGGAGTCCCTGGGGTAAAACCCTCCGATGCTTAAGTCAGTGGAGCTGTGGTGGGAGCAATAATAGGGAGGAGAAAGCTAATGCGCGAGATCCCTCTCCACCAGAAGGGTGAAGCGGTTCATGCTCAGGAGTTTTGGGTGTATGATTGCCCTTGTTGGCTTACCTTTCATTGGAGGGTATCCCTAGTTTAAATAGTACGCCGTCTCCTGGAGTCCTGCAAGTTGAGGGATTTCAGGTGGAGGTTACGTCCTCATCGTGGGCTTTTATCATCTTATCGTGGGAGCGTTATCATCGTAGGGAAGGAGAAGTCCCTTGCCTTCCTAAATTCCTACCCACTGCAGACTCCTAACGGCTGCAAAGTGTAGACACGCCATTCTTGACGTCTCCTGAGAAAGTCTGATATTACTATACGACGCCCCGCGACGGCTTACGCATTTTAAATCACTCGAGTGCTTCCTTTTCTTGGGTCTTCTTCTGCCTTTTTCGGCATTCGGAATCGTCCCGTCACGGCATTCGGACAGCGTCAACACCAGTCAGACACATCAGGAGGTTCCGGAATCAGGAAGCGTGTCTGACGGGCGGCCGCCGACGCCTGATTTGAGGACCCGGGTGGGTCTTAAGGGCGGCGTCCAGGCCCCTGGACGCCCCCATGTTTTTAATTTATTTTATTTTATTTTCTCAGGGCCCAAACCAAATAAAAAATATATATATTAATGGAGGCGTCCAGGCTCCTAGATGCCTCCATAAAAACAAAAATAAAAAATATGTGTAAAATGCCAGTTGGCATAAAAAAATAAAAAAATAAATAAAAATATATATATATTAATGGAGGCGTCCAGGCCCCTAGACGCCTCCATAAAAACAATTATAAAAAAATCAAAATGCCAGCCTTGGCACAAAAGACAAATAAAAAAAATAAAAAAATATATTTATGGAGGCGTCCAGGCCCCTGGACGCCTCCATCAACTCTCTCACGGGCGCCGGCCACCGAATGACGGTTTGTCGTGTGTGAAAAAATCCAAATTTTGAAGACGTCCAGGCCCCTGGACACGCCCATTTCTGAATCACGAGGCGCCGCTCACAAAACCACGCGTTGTGCCAAACCGCGTGCGGCCGTCGTCAGTTTTCGGTGGACCTGTTTGAGGCGTCCGGGTCCCTGGATGCCTCCACAAAAGTATTCCAAAAAAATATATAAAAATAGAATAAAATATTAATTCGGCCCTGATGGAGGTGTCCAGGGTCCTGGACGCCTCCACCCTCCGGAGCTCTATAAATAGAGGCCCACCCCCTCAGTTCTGGAAGAGCTTAGAAGTGATCCGATAGGCTGCCGGAGCCCAGAGGCTACGGAGTCATTTTCTAACCCGTGGGTTCTTTTGTAGGTGGAGGTTTTGCCGGCTTCTCGGGTGCCCACGATCGCGAGAGGAAGGTCGTCTTCATCCACCGCGCTTCCACGTCGTCCCCACGCTGCCGGAGCTCCGCCGGATTTCACCATCGGCACATCCAATAAGCCAATTCTTTCCTTTTCTTCGTAGTTCTTTTGCATTCATCATCTTGCATCCACTATCCCCCTTCATAAGGGCGCCTTTTCTTATACACTTCTTACATCCATCATCTCATTTTTCTCCTACTCGAGTCCGAGAGGGGTTTAAAAGATAACACCAACCAGGTGTGTGTCTTGCCATCATTTCGTTATTTTTTATCGCAAGGATTTGAATACTACACCTCCGTCTTTCTAATCCACTTGTCATTTATTTGTAAGGGTAGCCGAGGAAAGCCCTCTCCGTCCGCCGGCCGGAGGGAGAGGAAGAAGCAACCCGCCATCTCTCGCTCTTGAGGTAGGCGCGATCACTTTCTTATTTTGGGGTCTTTCGGCCCCTGGCGATCACATCTTGTTTTCGAGGCCGCGGCGAGTCACTTCCCCATTGGCCGTTTAAATTTCCGTTCTTATATTCTCTTTATACTCTGTTATATTCTGCTCATATTCTCGAGGCCGCGGTGAGTCACTTCCCCAATGGCCGTTTAAATTCCCGTTCTTATATGTTATATTCTTATCTATTCGTGTTCTCGAGGCCGCGGTGAGTCACTTCCCCAATGGCCGTTTAAATTCACGTTCTTATACGTTATATTCTTATCTGTTTATGTTCTCGAGGCCGCGGCGAGTCACTTCCCCAATGGCCGTTTAAATTCCCGCTCTTTGTATTCTCTCTATATTCTGTCATCTTATTATCTGCTCATATTCTCGAGGCTGCGGCGAGTCACTTCCCCAATGGCCGTTTCAATTCTTGTTATTTAATTTTTGCACCATTCCCGTCCCCCCGAGGCCGCGGCGAGTCACTTCCCGCTATGGCCGTTTAACCCCCATATTTTGCTATATCACACTTGTCCTGCTCGCCCCGCCGGAGCAATCTCCCATGGTGGCCCCTTCTCTCTCTTCTCTTATTTCTGTGTTGCAGCAAACAAACAAACAAAAAAAAGAAGGAGCCCGCGCGCGCTCCGCGTCTTCTCCGCTCTTCCCCGAACCGTGTGACGTCGCTCACAGATTGGCGATCACGGTGGGACCGCTACTGCTTCCTTTCGGCTACCCTTGCAAGTTCGGCACCACCCGTGCCTCTCCACCTTGGCGCCCGCGCGCGCCCCAGTTGTGATTGGTTGTTTGTTTATTATATGTCTGTTATTTCTGTTGTTTTCTTACTCTATATATCTGTCAGCATTCCATTGCATACATCCATTCCTCTTTTCTATCCTTTTTTCATTTTTTGAGGATCACCCTTTCCCGGTGAAGGAAGGACTCTCCGTTTGGGAATTCCTCTCAACGGACTAGAATCTCCTACACTGGGACCTTCGTAAGTCCCCGACATCGAAGAATCTCCTCTTCGTTAACTGGGCTGGTTGTACCATTGAAGTTCCCCGGAGTTAGTCATTTCATTCGTGGTGAGACGAGAGACCCTAGCTGACACGGCGGTGAAACAAAAACAAACTAGGGTCCCCATTTTGTGTGAACTTCGGATCTCGCTAAAAATACAAAAAAATCATCAAAATCAAAACACAAAAAAGGGGCGTAAAGGCATCCACTTGTTTGATAATCTCTGCTACCTACTTGCTAGTGTATGTTTTTACGTTCTGGGAAAACTGTGAGCATGTCTCACGAGTCTTTTGAGGAGAACCACCCTAGCCGTGGTTTGTCAGTCGACCCGCGAGTCTATGCTATGGACTCGGGTCCTTCTCATGACCCCTCGCATGAGGTGCAGGTTATTGCCGGGGACACGTCCCCGCCACAGGATATCACTTCCTTACTGGGCGTGCTCGCCAACACGGAGCTTACCTCTTAACAGCTCCGGGCCTTCCAGGCCATTCTAAAAGGGAAATCTGTTTCCCCCACGCCCCAGGAGTCAACTCCGGCTATCGCACCTCTCCAAGATTCCGTGTAGGCCATTCCATCTCCCTCATTGGCGCAAGTCATCCAGTCTCCCTCGCTTCAAGGATAAGCGAGCCAACAACCACCCTCATTCCAGTTCCCATCACAATCTCAAACTCTCGTTGTTCCCCAGACACCGCTTCAACCGGGCCAACTGTCGGCGGTCCGACAGCTCCCTCTCATTCTGGGTTCCCCCCTCAAGTCTCCGGGAGACAGTTTCTCCCCCAGTGGCAAGTGCCACCTTCACCTCCAGAGGAGCTCGCCCAATCGCTCCTCAATAGGTTCAACCGCATGGACGAGCAATTTCAAAATCTGAGAAGGATGGTGGACGTGAAAGCCACCCCATAGGTTACTTTGCCAATCCTTCCCATCATTCATCTTCCTCCCTCCGAAATGCCCACGTACCGCAGATACAATGGTACCGGTAACCCCTTCATTCATCTCAAGGATTTCATGTATGAGTCCTCTTACTGGCAAAACGATCAGAGGTCCCTGGCATACCTCTTTCGGAGATCGTTGGATGGTTCCGCGCTTGAGTGGTTCTATTCCTTGGAGCCCCGCGAGGCCGAGAATTTTGAAATAGTCCAGAGAAGGTTCTTGCAGAAATATAGGGATAGGGTCGGTCCCTCACTCTCCATTACCGACCTAGTGGCCGAAAAGATGAAACCCGACGAGGATTTTGTCCGATATGCTGATAGATGGAGGTCTCTGGGGGAAAGAATAAGGGATACCCTCTCTGAGCCCAAACAAGTGAAAATGATTGTGTCTAATGCAACCCCATAGTTCAGACATGTCCTGGCCATGAATAAACTTACTACAATGGAGGAACTCTATGAAAGGGCCCGGTACATCCAAACCTAGTTAAAAGACTCTCCCATTATGAACATGTTTGAGTCACCGAAGCCCAAAGTGGTCAGAAAGACATGCGCTGGTGTCCCGGGCGGAGCCACAGAAGGGGTCGTGACAAATGAGCAAGTCAGTGCGGTCAACAATGCCAACTATGCAGTCAACCCAAGGCCTCCACAAACGCCCCGACTTCCCCTTCAACCGGGTACTTTCCCTCTTCGTCCTCCACCCCAAAATAATCCACCCCAGGATAATATGCCTCCATTACGCCAACCCCAGTAACAACAACTACAACCTCAGCAACAACAACCACCGCTTCAGTACAACCAAGTTCCACCCCCGGGAAACTATGGTCTCCAACAGCAACAAAGGAGGCCGCTCGGTCCCAAGAGAGCCTACTATCCACCATTGTCAGAAACCTTAGCAGACATTTTTAATGTCCTCATGGCATCAAACCAACTCGCCCTACCCAGAGAAAGGCTCGCGTGGCCCCCCAATGTTGATACCTCCAAATACTGCGTCTACCACAGGCAGCCGGGACACACAGTGGATTACTGCTTCTATTTCAAAGATTACATCCATGATATGAATGATGAACATCAAATAGATTGGGATGAGATGAGACGATATGTCGCGGCTCTCAAGGCTAGGAGACCTCCTCATAGGCCACAGCAGCAGTTACAACAGCAACAGCAACAGCAACCACAACAACAACAGCAGGCTCAGCAGGCCCCACAACAACAGCCCGACATGGGCATAATCTAGAATCCACTACCGGAGCACCAACAGCCCAATCATCAGGTTAACCCCATCTCCTCCTTCCCGGAAGTCGGGAGAGAGCAGGCGTGGCACCAGGAAAGTACCTCCATTCTTTCTACTTCCAACCCTATCGTCATGCAACCCCCTCACCTTGCCCGGGTAGCACCTCTCTCTCATCAACCCGCGTCAGTATCACCATCACCATTTTCACTACCATTACGCCCTCTCATCCGTACCCCGACCTCCTATCAACCGACACTCTCCACTACGCCTTTACACCCTCTCATCTTCTCTCACTCCACCACTTTACCATCCACCTCTACCACATTTACCCCTACGCCTTCTAAACCCCTTATCATCCGTCAACCATACATAACCCCGTCTTTCTCCACCGTATCACCACTAATGCCTTCAAAACCACTCATTAACCATCACCCACTTCAAAATCATTACCCACTTAAAGTCCTACCCACTTCTACTTCGTCTCCACCGCCACCTTCTAGACCCCTTATCCTTCATAATCCGCGCAATATCCCCTCTACCTCCACCATGCCGCCACCTAACAAACCCCTCATCAGAATCCCTGCTCCCGTCATCACCCCTGCTTCATCAACCATTCCTCCACTACTACCCCTCAAACCCCTGTTAAAACTCACTACTACCCCCACAGAGGTACAAAATCCGCAGGTAATGGTGCTCCGGAGTGGAAGGATTTTCCACAGGGTTTTCCCCCACAACAGTCAGAATCCCGAGCAATCTTAGCCAGAGAAGGATGATGCAGAACAACCAGAAAGAGCTATCCCTGGAACACAGTATGATCTATTGAAACACTTGGACAAGACACCTGCCTGGATCTCCATCCTAGAGCTACTTCAAAGATCCACATCCCACCAGGCGGCCTTGATGGAATATATTCAAAAGGTCATGGTTAATGAAGACCTCCCTGTGGAGAAGATTTCGACCGTCCTGATCCCAACAGACACACAACCAGCCATCATGTTTCACAACTACGAGCTCGCTCCCAAGGAAGCTCAGAAATATGCATTGTGCATTTCAATAAAAATTAATGGGGTATCCATAAACCCGTGTCTTGTGGACACGGGTGCATCCATAAATGTGATCTCCATGAGCACTCTTCAGTTGTGTGGGGTCAACGAGGAACAAATAAGACCTTCCTCGATCACGGTCACGGCTTATGACAATAGCAAAAGGCCGCCGCATGGGATGATTATTCTGAAGGTAGAACTAGGCCCCATGTCAATTCCCATGAAATTCCATATCCTCGACATGGACCCCACATTCAAGGCTATACTGGGTCGCCCTTACATCGAAGCCATGGACGCTGTGCCTTCCACCAACCATCAGTGCCTGAAGTTTTCTTACAATGGGAGAATTATTAAAGTGGTCAGTACACCTGTCCTTCACACAGTGGATGCTATCAACACCTCTCTGCCTTCTGTTTGGCCGTCTCATCGGCCCATATTGTCACTACTGGACGTACGTGATCCATCTCATGTTCCACTAGCACCAAAGGAGCCGGTCAGGGCAACCACAACATCATGTCTCCCTTTTCACTCCAAAGGTTGGGAGATTATGAGGAACATCGGCTATCAACAAGGAAAAGGTCTGGGCGCACAGTTACAGGGTATGCTCAAACCGCCAAAGGAAATTAGGCCGAACCGCAGGTTTGGCCTAGGCTTCAGAGGACCGTTCAAGGCAGATTGGAAGCCCCTCACGTGGACTCTATCAAACCACTTCAACAGAGGGCCCGTTGTTCAGATGGGAGATCACCCACGAGAAGCATATGGGGGATCACATGCTGTATATTTGGCCAAAAAATGTCCGAGGATCACCAAAAGAGGGAAGATCAAAGATCCGAAATGCGAGTGGGACAAATGGTTCGACTACGGGACATTTCCGTTGCACTGGAAAGGATGTTCTCATCTCCGCAGCTTGAAGGACCACCATTGATCTCCGAAATACCAGAGAATATTACCACTCTTGCCAAGGTTCCAAACTATCCTCGTCCTCGCCAGAAGGACTCTGTCATCGACGGATCTTCATCCGTCCTCAACATTGCCGTCGACGGCTCATTAGCCGACATCCTCTTCATCCACTCGTCTCAGCCTTTGCTGATATCTTCTTCCTGGGCCAGACAATTATCTGATGATCTTCCCAGGTCCCCTTCTTTGCTTACATACCTACGCGGGCTTTTCAACCCGCGCCAGGTCTTCAACCATGATCTGCTCTATGAGCCTCACAATCCTCTAGCCATAACCACTTTCCTCTCTCCTCCAATCTCTTTTCACTGCTTTGTCATTAAAAATGAAAATGAAAAAAAAAACGTCAATTTTCAAACTCCCCAACAACACATCTTCGTTGAGGAAACCTCCTACATCTCCCACGGGTGCGTACCGCCTTGCGGACCACCCGTCCAAGGTCCGATGAGCGACCTTTTCTACCCCTCCTCTGAGGGGTCTTCTCCTGTACATTCTACACCATCCTCTTCGTCTTCCTCTTCTTCTGTAAATATTGTCAGTCAATTTAGGAATGATAGGCCAAGGGTAGTACCTAGGAAGAAATCCAAGGGTAGGCAGATCCCTCGTCGATTCCTTCTGGATTTGGCCGCCAGGTGTCAGGCCCTTCTTGCCATCCCCCAGTTGTTAGAAAATCCCATCCAGCTACCGGAAATAGAATGTGAGGGCAACTGTGCATTTGATGAAGGGTATGGAGTCTACGAGATCACGGATGAAGAATGCCCCACTGAAGATTGTAGACACGCCAAAATTGACGTTTTGTTGATCAAATCTCATGTTATTATGTAAACGCCCCAATTGGACTTCAATATTCCTATAATATAAAGTTTTTCTATTTTTCATGAGTTTTCTGCATTTTTACTGCATTTTTGTGAAACACGGCTTGACAAAGGGCGTTACTTTCTAAAGTAACGACCTGTTATAGGGCGTTTTAAAAGAAAGGACGACCGCATCTGAGGGCGTCAGTTCCTGGTATTATCCGATAATTTCTGGAATTATCTATCTTCAAAGTAAAAGGCATTTTGTGAGTAACGCCTTTCCTCAGGGCGTGTTTTGAAGAAACGCCGTTATCTTAGGCGTGTTCCATTAATGTCTAAATAAAGGAAGTTTTATTTCTAAAATTAAATCCAGGAAGAAACGGCCTTTCCTAGGTCATGTTCCAAGAAACGCCTCTGTTCAGGTCGTCAATTCTTAAAAAGACGCCCTGTCTTAAGGCGTGTTTTCACTCCAGAGTCCTTCCTTTTTCCATCTTTCCCTTACAGTTCCCTGCTATCCTTGGACTCTTACTCGATCTTAATCCTTCCTTGGATGCTTCATTACCCGTTCTTATCAATTCCCTTGTTTGATCGCATCTGATTGAACATTATATAAGAGGCTCCTTGTCAAGCGTAAAAGAGGTTAAGAAGTTAGTTATTGAACAAGTACGCAGGGCTTCCTCCTTTGGCTTTTCTTCATCCTGCTGCATCCGTTCCGCGTCTTCCCGGTTGCACCTTTACTCTCGTCAGGGAGAGCAGGGCTACATATTATGCTTGTTTTTTGTTCATCTCATTCTCATCGCATTATCATCACTGTGGTCTCCTATCATTAGTTCTTTTACTGCATTTAGCATATTACCTCCTTCCCTGGTTCTCTGCTAGGGGTTTAAAAAAAAAGCAAAAGAGAGGTGTGCATGTTGACGTCGTTTCATCATTTATGTTGTTTTTTTTTTTGGAATGATATTACTGCACTTTGGCTGATCCCCTTTCTTTTGCTTGTCTTTCATCGTTTTATTTACAAGGTAATCAATCGAGAAAAGCCACTTCATCGGCCGGCCGATTGGAGTTGGAGGAGGAGACCCCCATTCATCCCGCATCCCACTTTCACTAGGTACACGTGATCTTATTCTCTTCTTATTGAGGTAAACCCTCTGGCGATCACACACTCCCCTTGTGCACCTCGTGCATGTTTCATCTCCATTATTGAATATTGTTTGTTATTCTTAATATTTTCCTTAAGTGGATTTTAATTAAGATCTACAAATTGGCGATCACGATGGGACATCCACTGTTTTCTTTGTTGATTACCATCTCCATTGGCACCCTCGTGTGCCCTTTCCCCTTGACACCCTCGTGTGTCCTTTCCCCTTAGGCACCCTCGTGTGCCCTTTCCCTTCGGTACCCTCGGTACCCTTTCCCTTGTGCCCCTCGGGCACCCTCCATTGTGCACCTGGCACACTCCCTGGATCAGTCAATTTCTGCTTATTAACGCCTTCCACGAGGGCGTCTTTAGATTTAACGCCCCTAACAGGGACGTGTTTTGTTGATTAACGCCCCCTTCAAGGGCGTGTGTTTATTGCATCTGCTGGCGTTCTGCTTACTGGTTATATCATCTGCTATTAGGCGCCCCTCACAGGGACGTGTTTCATTGATTAACGCCCATCTGCAAGGCGTCTGTTTCTATAACCGCTGTCTGTTGCGTGCTTATCATGTTGCCTGTGAATTAACGCCCCCCTTACAGGCGTTTCATTTATTATCAGCGCCTTCCATCAGGGCGTGTCTCTGAGTTTTGACGTCCCCAGTTGCAGGCGTCCTTTCTTTATAACGCCTCATCCTAAGGCATTTTTTTTGCCTACGGTCTGTGAGCCCCTCACAGAGTTTACGACAGCCACGCTGCCGTGTTTTGATTTGGTCACGACTTACCGCAGGGCGTGTCTTTCCTCTTGCTGTGAACACGACCTTTCCAAAGGCGTGTCATTACTGTTCTTTTCACAGATTGGCTATTATTCATTGCTGGGCATTCGTCTTGATATTACATTACTGCTTGGATTGTCTTGATTTGTTGGCTTGGTTGAGAGACCTCCTCTCTCTATCCTAGGATCCACACACCCTTCTTGGAATCGGGACGACCCTCCATTGAGCATTCCGTCTCTTTGGACCGAAAATCCCTTTTCCAAGACCTCTGTAAGTCCCCGCACCCGTGGATTCCCTCACGGACGCTGGGCTGGTTGTACCCTCGAAGTACCTGGAGTTTAGAGAACCTATACGTTGTTAAAAGAGAGGAGAACTTAGTTGACCCGGAGGTTGCACTCGGATCAAACTAGGTCTCATTTGGCAAAAGAGTGAACTTTCACAAATAATCCACCCTAAATTCAAACATCAAACATTAAAATCTTGCGTTTCTTGCCAACCTTGTTTGCATAAACATAGTTGGGTGATTTGATTGCCTTATTTGGTTTGAATATTTTGTGATAATTCCTTCATTAAAACATCCTCTCTCTTAAGAATGAAACTCCGTTCAGGTAAAACCATCAACATGTCAGGCAACGGATACTCTTATGATGATGAGAATGAGAACATATTTGGTCAATATGAGGACCCTCTCCAGGATTCTGTTTATTATGAGGGGAACTACCTTCCTCCTCACCCCCATTACTCACAAGTACATATGGTTGATACCACTGTCCATGAGGCGGACCCTTCGTCTCAAGTTCCATCTTCCAACACTTCGGGGAACCCTTCCCCATCCATCAACGTCACAGATTTGATCCAAGCTCTCTCCCAGTTGGATGACTCCCAGCGGCAAGCCATTTAGGCCGCTTTAAAGGGGAAATACGTCCTTTCATCTTCCTCTAATCCCCCTCCGGCCGTGAGTGGCCATCAGATGGCTAATGACCAGGCGGTCTTGCATCCCCCTTCCTCTCGTCCACAAACGCCTATTGCGGCCATGCCGGCCCAGCAGGCGAGCTATTCAGCGGTTAGGCATCAATCCTCCCAACCTCCTCGGGTTCTACGAACGCCTATACCGCATTCTTTTATTCAGAATCAGGCCCCAGTCGAGCCCGATACCAACACTCTCTTGCTTCAGAAGCTGGCCAGCATGGAGGAGCAGCTCAAGAAGGTTACAGCGACTAAGAATGCTCCGGAAATTTCTCTCCCTACGTTGCCAGTGTTTCATTTACCACCTTCTGAAATGCCGAATTTCCGGCGATATAATGGAACAGGCAATCCATTCATTCATTTAAAGGATTTCCGATATGAGACTTCTTTCTGGCAAGACAATAAGGCTTCCCTGGCCTATTTATTCAGGAGATCTCTTGAGGGGCCAGCCCTCGAATGGTTCTATTCCTTGGAGCCAGTTGATGCCGGTGATTTTGATGTTATCCAAAGGAAATTCTTGCAAAAGTACAGAGACCGGGTAGGACCGTCCCTTTCTGTTACAGATCTGGTCGCTGAGAGAATGAAGCCCGAGGAAGACTTCATTGTATTTGCTGACAGGTGGCGGTCTATGGCCGAGAAATTGAAGGACACATTGTCGGAACAAGAGCAAGTAAAAATGGTCATTTCTAACGCAACTCCTCAATTCCGGCACATTTTGACCATGAATCGGCTGACAACTATGGAAGAGCTCTATGAAAGAGCTCGTTATATACAAACACAAATGAAGGATTCGCCCATCATGGGCATGTTTGAGCCGAAGCCTCGGCTGTTTAAAAAGAGTACAAATGTCAACAGTGGGCCCACGACTGAGGGCACTGTCACAAACGAGCAGGTTGGCGTAGTTGGCCACCCCCACCACCAGTCAAACCCACGACCTCCGCCACCTCCACAGCAAAACCCCCATTTGACCTCTGCTCCACAACGCCACTTCACACCCCAACCTTCTTTTGCTCCATCACCGAGCCAAGCGCCTCGCACCGACCCTCCAGCACCACCGCAATACCATCAGGTCCCCCCACCTTCCAACTATGGCCAACAACAACGGAGACCACCGCTTGGCCCCAAGAGGGCCCATTATCCGCCACTCCCAGAGAGTCTCCCTGACATTTTTAATGCTTTGATGGCCGCCAACCTGCTCGTCCTACCAAAAGAAAGAACGGTGTGGCCCGACAATGTTGACACATCCCGTTACTGTGCATTTCACCGTGCCCCTGGTCACAACCTTGATCGTTGTTTCCATTTCAGAGATCATATTTATGATTTGAATGACCAGGGTGGCATTAATTGGGATGAAATGAGGCAAGTCATCGCCACCATGAAAGAGAGAAGGCCGCATCGGCAACAGCAAAATCAGCAACAACAGCAGCCAGCTCCGCAGCAAGCTCAGCTACAGCAAGCTCCAGCACCCCAGCAGGATATGGGGATTGTCCGTAATCCATTACCGGAGCACGCTCCTAATCAACACGTGAACCCTGTCACGTCTCTCTACGAGGTGGAGAGAGGGCAGGGATGGCACGAAGAAAACGCCTCTGTCGGGGCATTCCACCATGATCCAACCCAAAATCAAACTCCGCGCCTTTTGCGCATTCCTCCTTCCTCTCCTAATCTCCTATCGGGACGTTCCCTCTTACGCCCCGTCAACCCGTCTACTACCACCAATTCCACGGCCTTGCCGGCTCGCTCTCTTCTTAACCGCTTACCACCACAGCAACCTACCATTCCACCTTCCACCACCAATCCTACATCCGCGCCCTCCAGGCCACTCCTACTCCGCTCACCGCCAGCACCCGCTATCCCCTCTACCACTTCTACACCAGCAAGAGTTCCTCCACCATCAGTACATCCACCCTTTGTGCCACGATCTCTCCTTATTCCACCACCTGCCAATACCCCTCGCATTCGGATATCCCTTTCTTCTCCCACGCCTCCTGCAAGGGCACCTTCTTCAAATACTCCTCCCATGCCTCCCGCGGGGGCATCTTTATTAAACACCACTACTACGCCTCCTACGGGGGCGCCCCTTTCATTGAATTCCCCTTTGGTATCCCCTAGCAGGATCTCTGCTACCGACGTTCCTTCCTCCTCTTCCAACCCTCCTCCTAATATTGCCCCGACAGAGGCGCGTCAAGGCGTAGCGCCGCTCCGTAGTGGACGGATGTTCCACCGTATTTTCCCACAGAGAGAGCTAGAGCCCGTGCAGGGGCCACAAGAGCAGGAACAGGAACAAGATTCAGTGCCGGGAACTCAGTATGATCTGTTAAAGCACTTGGATCGCACGCCAGCCAGAATCTCCATTCTTGAATTAATCAAGAGGTCCACCACTCATCAGCTGGCCCTGAAGGAATACCTGCAGAAGGTCATGGTCAATGAGGACCTTCCAGTTGAACAGATAATTACAGTCTTGACCCCTGCTAGCAGTCAGCCGGCAATCACATTCCATGAATATGAGTTAGCACCTCTACCGGCAAGGAAATATGCCATATGTATCACAGTTGATATCAACAAGGTGGCCGTTAAGCAGTGTTTGGTAGACACCGGTGCATCTATCAATGTGTTGCCTCCGAGCACTCTGAAGTTATGCGGTATCCCTGAGAGCCAGATTCGGTCATCCACCATTACTGTCACAGCATATGACAATACAAAGAAACCCCCTCTGGGTATGATTACTCTTAAAGTCAGCTTGGGTCCAGCCACCATTACGGCAGATTTTCATATTCTGGATATGGACCCGACCTTTAATGGCATCCTGGGTCGCCCTTATATTCAGCAGCTTGATGCAGTGCCCTCTACAAACCATCAGTGCCTTAAGTTTCCGCACAAGGGCCGCATTATCAAGGTGACCAGCGTGCCGATCTTGCCAGAGGAGGACATTCATGTAGCTTCATCAGTTCCTTCTATATGGCCAGCCAACAAGCCGTTATTATCTGTGCTGGACATTCCCCACTCTCAGCCGATGCTATCTGAGACTGTTACAACAGTTGCTATGACACCCCTGCCTTCTAAGGGGAAGAAGAAAAAGAAAAATATGATGAATACCCCCGGCTGGAACATTCTGATAAGAATGGGATATCAAGATGGCAAGGGCCTGGGCGCCAAACTCTAGGGCAAGATTAGGCCCATTAAGCCTCAAAAGGTGGTTGCACGAGGCGGCTTAGGCTACAAAGCACCGGGCAAGAATGAAGGAGAGCCGTGGGCTGTTATGACGTCCACCTTCAAGCCAGATCGCCAGCCGCTCACCTGGACTTTGAAGACACATTTTGTCACCGGTGGCGTTCAGAATAATGAACAGACTACCATCATTACATCATTGCTTGATTGTCAAGATGTGCACGCTAGACAGTTTGCTCGTCACATTGCCCCATTGGCCACTTACAAAGCCCTGGAGTCGTTAAGGCCAGATAAAAGAAGAAAAATAGGTGATCCGGAATGTGACTGGTACAGGTGGTTTGACATGAATGACATCACTTTCTCTTTAAGCCGCCTGTTTATGCCGACAGATCCAGAATGGCCGCCGTTGATTCAAGAACTGATTGAAATACCTGCCGCAATCACAGATAAAAGGCAGATGTTAAGTGACTACACAGATACGGGGGAGCCAGATGTCCCCTTTGAAAGAGGATTTTCCGTGGATAGGCTGTGGGCCGGCCTCTTCTCTCTCACTTCTGTGCATCCGTTGGTGTTGGCTTCTCTCTATTCCCGTTGGTTTGGTCACGTGCCGTGACCACCACCATTTACCATCAACTTGTCTCCCGATTCAATTCAGATTTCCCTCCCGATTGCTCCTTCGCTCCTCGAGCGATTTTCTAAAAACTCCATCTCGCCCCCGCGTGGGCCATCTTTGATTAAACCTTTCTCCAAGCTTGCAATCTCCACTCCTCCTACTATTCTCCCTTCACATTGCTTTTTACTTGAAAAGGAAAATAAAAACAAAGGAAAACATGAAAACGAAAAAAAAAAAATGCCAAATCTCCAACATTCCAATCCTCCATTTCTATTGAGGAGACCTCCTATTTTTCTCCCGAGCGCGTCCCAACCCAGGGGCTGCCCTTCCAAGATTCCTTGGTAAATCTTTTCTCCCCCTCTGGTGAGGGGCCCTCCTCTGTATCACCTCCTGTATCCACTTTTTCACCTCCTTCTTTCCTTTCTAATCAAGCTAGTTGCTCTTCCTCCTCTTTTTCCTCTTCTTCTAATAAAAATCATGGGGTAGGTTCACACAAGAAGGCCAAGGGTAAGCAGATTCCTCGCAGATTTTTGTTGGAATTGGCCATCAGATGCCAAGCTTGTTTAGCCCTCCCCAAATTTATGGAAGATCCGATTATCCTGCCAGAGTTAGAACATGAGGATTTTGTTGCTTCTTATGAGGGTTTGGGCGTCTATGAAATCATGAATGATGAAGACCCTATTGAAGAGGGGGATGAGAGTTATGAAGAATATGAGGATGAGGCTGATGCTTTTGCTAGTGGTATAAGAAGATTCGACGAACCATCAGCTTCTGTAGAAGAACCGACCAAAGAGATCAATCTGGGTACCGAGGAAGACCCTAGGATTGTCCTCATAAGCAAAAATTTACCGCCCTCCGAAGAGGAGGCGCTCATTTTGGTTCTGCAAGAATACAAGGACACGTTCGCATGGAGCTATGAAGATATGCCTGGATTAGACCCTGCGCTCATTGAACATCGTCTTACACTTAAGCCAGGGTCTGTCCCGGTAAAACAGCGGTTGAGGCGTTTCCACCCTAGTATGGCTTTGAAAATGAAAGAAGAGGTCGATAAACTCCATAAGGCTAGATTCGTTAGTGTCGTCCTTTATCCCAATTGGGTGGCTAACATCGTCCCGGTTATGAAGAAAGATGGAAAAGTTCGAATTTGCATAGATTTTCGGGACCTCAACCGGGCGTGTCCTAAAGATGACTTCCCCCTCCCTCATATTGATGTATTGATTGACAACACGGCAGGATTTGAGACTCTTTCTTTTATGGATGGCTTTTCAGGTTATAATCAGATTCGTCTGGCTGAAGAAGATCAAGAGAAAACTTCATTCACTACACCATGGGGCACATATTGTTATGTGGTCATGCCCTTTGGACTTAAGAATGCTGGAGCCACTTATCAAAGGGCTATGATGGCAATTTTTCATGACATGATACATATTTATATTGAGGTGTATGTGGATGATCTGGTTGTAAAATCAAGGACGAGGATTGAGCATCCTGGGGTTCTGGCTAAGGTTTTGCAGAGATCACGAGAATTTCAATTAAAAATGAACCCCAAAAAATGCGTATTTGGCGTTTCTTCAGGGAAATTGCTTGGATTTATTGTCAGCAAGAGGGGAATTGAAGTTGATCCCAACAAGGCGAAGGCCATTAGAGATATGCCTCCTCCCAGGAATTTGAAGGAAGTTCGAGGATTAATCGGGAGGTTGCAATTCATTCGCCGCTTCGTCTCCCAGCACTCGCAGAGGTGTAGGCCGTTCTACGAGCTTACTAAGCCGGGAGTCAAGTTTAATTGGGATGATAAATGTCAGGCAGCCTTTGACGGATTGAAGGAATATTTGGTCAATCCTCCTGTCCTGAGGCCGCCAATTCCAGGCAAGCCACTTGTTCTTTATGTTTCTATCCTGGATGACTCCGTAGGTGTTGTCTTAGCTCAAGTGGATGGGGAAGGTAAAGAGAGGGCAGCATACTACTTGTCTAAGCTTCTTAACCCCTGTGAGCAGAGATACTCAGCCATGGAGAAGACTTGTGCAGCTTTGGTTTGGGTAGTTCAGAAGTTAAAACACTATTTCCTAGCTCACGAGGTTCACCTCATTGCACGCATGAATCCAATCAAATTCCTCCTTGAAAAATCTGTCCTCACTGATCGATTAGCACGCTGACAAAGCTTCCTTTCTCAATTTGACATCACTTACATTCAGCAAAAAGCTGTCAAGGGTTATGCCATTGCCGAGCATCTTGCTCACCACCCTCTCCCCCACTTTGATCCTGTCAATTCAGAGTTCCCAGATGAAGAACTAATGTCCATTAATCAACCCCCTGATCCTATGTGGACATTACATTTTGATGGAGCTCTTAATTCTCAAGGAAGAGGGATCGGCATGGTTCTTTTAACACCCGAAGGGGTCACCATTCCATTTGCTGCTCGGCTCACTTTTCCCGTCACCAATAACATAGCCGAGTATGAAGCTCTTTTGGCCGGTCTTAAAACCGCTCATCAATATGGTGTCACTCATTTGCGAATTGTCGGTGACAGTCAGCTTATTCTACGCCAAGTGTTGGTCAAATGCCGCACCATCAATCCTAAGCTCAAGCCCTACCAGGAACTCGCTTCAGCTTACGCCAAACTCTTCACTAAATTGATTTTCGTTCATGTCCCGCGTAGCCAGAACATCTTGGCCGACACACTTGCTTCCTTAGCTTCCGCTTTAGTTTTCCCTCCTGAGCGTGATTTTCATGTCCCCCTGATTCATCAGCGTGATACTCCAGCCATTAGGGATCGTGCTTTTCTCGATATTAGGGATCAGGTGCTTGAGAAGGTTAGACGGAAAGAAGCTCTTGAAGGCAAAGAGGTCATGCTATTGGATTGGCAAGGAGAGTTGGCTGACGAAGAAAAGCCTTGGTATTATGAGATTGCCAGATACTGTAATGATCAGTCTTATCCCGAGGAAGCCACAACAGAAGAGAAGAAAGCAATTAGGAGAGTGGCTCAACGTTATATTTTGGTTGGAGGTGTGCTCTACAGAAGAGGGCTCACCGGTGTTTTATTGAGATGCCTCAATGATGATGAATCTTGGAAAGTTGTGGAAGAGGCGCATTCTGGTGTATGTGGTGGTCATGTGAACAGCCAGATGCTAGCTAAGAAGATTCTTAGACT
This sequence comes from Amorphophallus konjac, assembly GCA_022559845.1. Classification (NCBI taxonomy): domain Eukaryota; kingdom Viridiplantae; phylum Streptophyta; class Magnoliopsida; order Alismatales; family Araceae; genus Amorphophallus; species Amorphophallus konjac. Next base: position 141,573,195 of record CM040124.1, read on the forward strand.
AGGGTTCTATTGGCCCACTCTAGAAGAGGATTGCTCTATCTATGTTCGAAGGTGTGTTAAGTGTCAACTGCACGCCGACAAGATTCATTCTCCTGCTTCTTCACTCCATCCTACGTCCTCCCCATGGCCTTTTTTTATGTGGGCTTTTGATATCATTGGACCTCTTGGTGATTCGAACCTCCTGACCAAGCAAAAATCATTCATTCTCACGGCAACGGAGTACTTCACCAAGTGGGCGGAAGCAGAAGCTTACGTGGAAATTAAAGCATCAACCGTCTGCAAATTTATCATGAAGAACATCATCACGAGGTTCGGCATTCCGAGCACTATCGTCACCGACAATGGGCCTCAATTTATCTCTCAAGATCTCAAGGATCTCTGCAACAGGTATAACATTGCATTGCATCATTCTTCTCCCTATTATCCGCAGGGTAATGGCCAAGCAGAGGCCACTAATAAAACCTTAATCAAAATTGTTAAGAAGACGTGCGAGGCTAATAAATTCTCGGACTGGCCAGACAAGCTGGTTGAAGCTCTTTGGGCCTACCGCACTTCTATTCGAACCCCCACTGGGCAAACTCCTTTTGCCCTCACTTATGGAATGGAGGCCGTAGTCCCTTATGAGATTCTTATCCCCTCCCTGCGAGTACAATTGGATGAGGAGCTTTCTATTGATGAACGTCGTGATTCACTCCTTGCCCAATTGGAACTCCTAGACGAGAAGCGTCTGGTCGCCGCTGAGCATGCGCGCGTTTATCAAAACAGGCTCTCACGTTTTTATCAAAAGAAGGTAATTGAGAGAAAATTTAAGGTCGGTGAAATGGTAATCAAAAGAATTTTTGTAAAGCCGGGTGGCCCTCGTTCAAAGCTCCAACCAAATTGGGAAGGGCCATTTGTTATAAAAGATGTTTATCCTGGCAATGCTTATAAACTGGTTAATGCTGAAGGAGAGGAATTAACTCACCCCTGGAATGGTTTGTATCTCAAGAAATATTAGCCCTGAACAAAAACCCAAACAAAAATTGAGAATTTCATAAAAATCCAAAGAAAATAGAAATGTCCCAAAAAAAAAATCGAGTTGTTTTTCATGGATCTCCTTTTGGGGCTGATACAACATGCAAAGGTCCACGGTCCGAAAAGTCAAAATTCAAAATCCATTCATCGGTCTTGCTAATTTAAAATGGGAGTTGACCCCGCACACACTACACACCTTACTCTTGAGCTCAAGCAGTGCAAAATCGGATGGAAAGTCGAAACCAGACTAAAGGCGAAAGACGATATCCATTCTTTTCTTCTTCGGCCCACAAGGGAGGAAGGGAGGTCTCGAGGTAGACACGCCAAGCCTATCCGCCGCTCTAGTAGGAGGAAGTCATGGCCCAAAAGGGAACAAATGCCACAAGAAGCCCAAGTACAATTAGGTTGTTCATCAGTTCAAATCTATTCAATGCAAATCAATTCCAAAGTGAAAGTCAAATGGTGAAAAGAAAAGCATGTCAAGAGGGCAAAGTCCCCGCAAGGAAAACCTTGGGCGTATGCATGCAATATGAAAAGAGGCAAAAGGCAACAAAGCGTCCCTACACCAAAGACCGAACCCCAACAGGCATAGGGTAGGGGAGGTAGCTTTGCCTCGGGCATCTCTAGATCTTTTGTGGGCTTCCTTATACCTTCTTTTTTTTTTTATTTTTGGAAAAGTCATGAACCAGCAGAATGGTCGAGACAAACTGAAGAGGATGCACCGTACGAAATCTTGTGTATAAGTTTAACCATATTCACGCCAATTCCCCTTTTAATTATTCAAGAAAGGTTAATGGATCTTAGATGATGACTAAGTAGGGCCCACTACCTCAATTTCTTTATCAGCTCGATTTGGGAGGAGTAAAATTAACGCCTTTGTTAAAGGCGCTTTAATGTTAATTCACGCCTAGCTCTCAGTCGTTTCTTTAAAAACAACGCCTCTGGGAAGGTCGTGTTTTCAACACAACTCAAAATCTTTTCACAGTAACGCCGTCTCCGAGGGCGTCTTTTACGAGAGTAACGACCTAATCTAAGGCGTGTTTTTCAGAAAATCCCCAAAATATATATATATATATATATATATATATATATATATATATATATATATATATATATATATATACTGAAAAGAACAAAAATAAATTCTTCATGTTGCATGAATTGCATTCTTGCCTGGACATCTTTTAATTATTTGTTTGCATATGAGTGGTTGCATGAAGCATCTCCCCAGATTTGGTTATCTTACTTTGCCTTATTTTATTAAAGGCTTGGCCCCTTGACCCATTACTAAGGTCAGAATATTGACATCCCTTGCTCACCAGGCAAGGGGCCAAGTCGAACAGATGAATTAACCTGTTTGTTCAAGTGAAAACTGCAGCCGCAGATACAGGGCAAAGTAAAGCAAACACGAGGGACGTGGAAAGAAAAAGCACACAAACACAAGTCCACAACCATACAAGTACTCAGGTAACAAAAGCTCAAATCTCATATATATATATATATATATCATCATGTCTATCATGTACAGGTGTGAAGGTGGAGGAGTACAAGTACAAAACTCTCAGCTCTCGCCTCCACTCTCCTCTACTCTCCTACTCTCAACCTCCTCCTCACCGTACCGAGCTGGTGCTGGTGGAGGAGGCATGGGCCCCCTTGAAGAAGCTGGAACTCGAGCCTGGCCCCCTGCCTCACTCCTCTCTCGAAGAGAAGAACCCGCAACAAAAGTGGAGCTAGTAAAGGAGTACCCTGCAGCCCGTGCTCGCTCACGTCCTCGCTGGAGACGCTCCTCGGACACTCGTAGCCGCTCCTGAGAAAGGATCAACTGAGTCCTCGAGTCGGCTAGCTCTCGCTCCCGTACTGCCACCTGCTCAAGGAACCGGGCACGCTCCGCCTGCTGAAGCTCCTGGAACTGGGCACGCTCTGCCTGCTGAAGCTCAAGGAACAGGGCACGCTCCGTCTGGTGCTCCTCTCGCTCTCGGGCACACTCTCGCCTCTCCATCTCAAGAGCCACCCGCAGCTCGGCCACGTCCTGAGGAAGCTCCTCTCGTCGCCTCTGGGACCTCTCAAGCTCTGCGATCCGCTGGTCACGGATCGCCAACTCGGTACGTACCGCCCGAAGCTGAGCCACCTGCAAAAGGGTAAGCAAATCATCAATTCCACAATAAATGTAATAATTCAATAATTTAACGATGCATGATTGAATTACTCACCTATGAGCTCGACGCTCGGAAGCCCTCGTCTACGCAAACAAGAGCAGCTCGAAGCTCTTCGATCTGTAAGAATGAATTTTTATCAGTACACAATGCTATATTTAATCAATAATTGAACTGACTGAGTTTGAGTTCAGAATTTACCCGTGAAGCAAGGTCACGCTCCGCTGCCTCGGCTCGTGCAACCGCTCCAGCCAGCTGCTCTGATAGCGCGGTCACCTCTGCGCTAGGTCCCCTCGAGCTGGAGGTCTCCCCTGGATCTCTCCTCACTATTCCCTGCTGGGCACGCTGCATTCATTAAGATCGTCAGTGGCTAATCATCAATAATTCAACAAGCAGTTTCATTTGCATATAGAAGTAATTTAAACACTCACCAGGGTCTCTAGGTCTACACGCGTGGCGGCCAGCCGGTCCTCCAGGCTGTGTAGGTGGGCCTGGGCGTCTATCGCCGCTATGTCCCTCGCATCCTGCATCCATAGCATGTTAGTCGCATGGTAGAAACATAAGCATTTGCATTCAATTTAGAAATAAGTGCATTCATACATACCCCTAAGACCCTCATCTGGGGTCGGCTGACGTGTACCTCCCAGTAGCGCCGGAGGTACTCGGAGCTGTCAGTCGCGTGGGAGACAACTCTGGTCCCGCCACGCTGCCAGTCGGCGTACTGCTCCTCGAACCGTACCCGCCAGTCGGTCGTCTTGGTGCGACCACGGGTCTTCTTTCCTATGCCTCGAGGCTCTCCGACCTCGATCCACTCCTTGGGCAGGCCCAGGGTCCTCATCACCAACTGAAGCCGTAACGGCTCGATCTCGCTCAGGCAATGCAGCCATAGCTCGCACCCAAAGCGAGGTCGTCCCGATACGACCCAAGGTTGGCCCTCATCTGTCATATCCTCGTAAGGCCTCCACCGCACCTGCATTCATACATATCATTATCATTTCATCACAATCAATTCAAATCAATTCAAAAGAAATGCATACCATCCATTCATACATACCAGCGAGGGAGGGAAGTCGCGGAACTCTCTCCGTAGAACCCACAACTCGTAGTCGAGTGGGGCACCGAAGACGACCGGTAACCAGCGTCGCGCCAGAGGGAAGGATCCCTCAGCTCCGGGCCGTGGGTCAACACGCCCCATCGGCATGTATAGGTGGCTCCACACCTGCATCCATGCATTGCATTAGTAAGGCATTCACATGCATCATAATAAGAAGAGAAAAGAAAAAGAAAAAAAAAGATATGAAAATGAGAAAATTGCATACCTGAAGAAAAGGTGAGAAGCCACTGACGGTCGTCTCTTGTCCCGTCCCCGTGGACAAATCAGCCATCAAATGCGCCAGCAGCGCTGCACCCCAAGCGTAAGTGCCAACGGTCTCCAGGTCCTCAAGGATGCCCAAGAAGCGGCAGTTGATGACGTCGGCTTTCGTCCCCAGCAATAATCTCCCGAGCAGCAGCAGCAGGAACCTCCTCAGATCTCGATCCGCTCTCTCACGGTCAGTCGGGTCCTGGCAGCATGCCGCTCTCACCCCGTCGGTCAGTCTCTGTGCGAACTCACCTAGGGTCTCCCCTGACCTGTGCCTGGCATCCCCCAAACCCATCACCGTGGTCAGGTCCGTACGGAAGATGGTCCTACACTCACTCGGCACCATGTAAACCATATCTAGCCCCAGTAACCTCTGGGCCATCCCCGTGTAGTCAGGGTAGGTGAACCCACTCACAGCCTCACCATCCACCCTCAACCCCATAATCCTAGCCACATCCTCTAGGGTAGGAACCATATGCCCCCAGGGCATCAGGAAAGTCCGGCTCACCCTATCCCAACGCTCACGCAGAACCTGGATAAGTGCTAGGTCGGGTCTAAATGGCTCGATGGATAGGAAGGCCCCAAACCCCATAGCGTCTACCCTAACCCTCTGGAAGTCGGGGAGACCCTGGTATGCTGCCCAGACCATGACCCATGAGATGCGGGTCCTCATCAGCCCCTGCATGCATTAAAAGAAAGAATTTTGCTTAATGGTTTGATTAATCATGTATAATTGCATTTGGTTTTGCTTGAGCATGTTTTGGAAGTCACGCCCTTCCTTGGGTCGTCTCTTAGTGAATTCACGCCCATTAAAGGGGCGTTTTATTTTGAAGTAACGTCCTGGCTGAGGGCGTTTTTCATTTTTGCAACGCCGCTATACAGGGCGTGAGCATGTGGTTAATTTCTAAAAATCCTAAAATGTTTTCAAATCACGCCGCCGGCTGGGGCGTTTCATTGTGAGGACCGTTCAGTTCAATTGGAGAGTTTTTGAAGAGACGCCCTCTGGTTTGGGCGTTTCTTGGTGAATCACACCCTGGTGAGGGGCGTGGCTATCATGATTTTCAGAAAAAAAAAATGACAGCATGCAAATTAATTAATAATGATTAATGAAAAACATTTAATGGGCATGGAATTAATGGAAAATCATAATTTTTGAAGAAACGACATGCTGCAGGGCGTTTTTCATGGAGGTTAATTGATTTTCAGAAAATAAAATAAATTTACGCCCTTGGTCAGGGCGTTTCGTTTGTGAATAACGCCCCCGTGGGAGGCGTGTCTTTCCTGCGTTGCAGATTTTGCCCCCGAGGGCTATGGAAAATCAGGAAAAATTTAAATAAAATAAAAAAAATGGAATTGGGGAGGGGAACTTACCTTCTTGTGCTTCTGGGGTTGTGGCCGAGGCAATGGCCGTCTTGGCCGCCGGAGTTGACCCCGGGGAGCGACCGCCACCGCGGGCGGTGGTCCTTCACCTTCTTCTTCATCTTCCTCTTCATCTCCCTCTTCTTCTCCGTCTTCTTCTCCTTCCTCTCCTTCTTCTCCTTCTTCTTCTCCGCCTTCTTCACCAGTTTCGTCGCCGCCGGCGGCCACCGCCGGTTCTTCAACCGCGACGATGGCGAGCTCCTCCGCGGCGGCTTCTTCTTCTTGGGCGTGGGTGGCGTCGAGGTCGACGACCTCCAGGGCACTCACCCTCTGGCGTTTGGCCATGGTCAGGGCTAGTGGGGGGAATGAGAGATTGAGAGAGTGAGAGAAGAGAACGAGAGAGGGAGATCGGAGGAGGGGTGGTCTCGGTTAGGGTTTGCAGAAGGGGGAAGAAAAAAAAAATGGAAGGAAGAAGAAAGGAGCCGATGACCTTTGGGTTTCGAAAAGAAGACACGCCCTTAAGCAAGGCGTTTTTAACGGAATTCACGCCCAGGAGTTGGGCGTTTCATAAAATAAAATGACGTTGATTAAGGCGTTAATTTGTTTTGCATGGGGAATAATAACCGTCGTCAGACGCATTGAATGGGCGTTGATTGATGGGAGGAAAGTCATCATTACTGTTTGAAGTAACGCCTCTGGTAAAGGCGTGTTATTCTTGAGACGTGACTAAGGCAAAGGCGTTATTTTTGATGATTCAACGATCATATTCTTTGGGGTTTGAAACTAGTCACGCCTTGCTTGAAGTCTTTATTTAAAGTTACGCCCACTTATGCAGGCGTCAATTGTGATGTAAGCGCCTTGAGATAAGGCATGTATTTTTGAATTCACGGCACTCTTGGAGGCGTTATTCACAACAGAAACACGGGTTTTTGGATGATTTGGTTCATAATCACAGTGGCAATTGGCTCAATCAGAAAGCAATCTTTATTATTTTGAAAGGAGGAACTACAATGACTAATGAGCCACTTTGGGCCTTAATTTTCTCAATGAAGTTACATAATTTTTCCACTGTTCCTTGTCTTCATCCAAGTCTTCCACAGGTTGATGAAGCTTGCTTAACCTCCACAGAGCTTGAATGGTGATAACCTCTTCTCCATCTTCATTGCTGCCAGGGTCTCTTGATTTGATTGGAGGAAGATGAGAGATGTCTTCCAGCACTTGCCTTGGGAGCCCAAGCTGAGGAAGGCACCGGTGTGCATTATATAAGACGAAGTCCGAAGCGCCAATAAGATGAAGGTCCGTCCCAATGGAGAAGCGTGCACAAAGCTCCTGCATTTTGAGTACACCTGGGGCACAAGTAAAAAGATTCTTTGGCATTACCTTTAAATGCTCCCTCCAATCCCCTCTCTTCTTGATTTGAGGAATCCGGTTGGTCACTCTATTGCTTATGCCTAATGAGCCGGTTATATATGAGAGTGGGCTCTTTGAGAAAATTCGTGAGGGTTGTTGGGCTTCATGGCATGAGTCGAATTTGAATTGCAGATCAACCCAACTTGAGAGTGCTAGCATGCACCCGTAGATGGGCCTTCCCATGGCCGCGGATGTAAGCCCGCTATAGAGATATGCTAGGATCGCCGGTCCAACTCTTTCTTCTTCCCATAAGCTCACCACTGCGCTCAATTGGGACTCCTCTAGAAAGTCCTCCGTGGATGGGAATAGGAGTACTCCTACCAAGCACACCACGAAGGCTTTGGTCACTCTTTCTATCTCCTCTTCCTCTTTAGCTTGACCCGCTCTCTTGTACACCCATGAGGCGAGCTTCAAGAGGTTGACTCCTTTAGTGGTCTTAATCTGTTTCACTAGGTTTGGACTAGGTATTAACGAAGTTAGCAACTCATGGGAGGAGATGGGCCTTGGCATGATGGCCATCTTTTCTTCTTCTCCGAGTTTCATCCTTTTCAAGCCTAGGATCATCTCTACTTCTTCCAGCAAGATGGTGGCCTCAAATGTGGAAAATAAGAAGGTATGGGTGGAAGGATGCCATGTTTCAATCAATGCTCCTATGGCAGCCCAATCTGTGTGGATTTGATCATAATGCTTGGCATGGGTGATCAACCCCAAGAGATGCCATCTAGCTACATATACCCTCATGTCAGAAGTGAACTTGGAGAGGATGAGGGGCAACCATTTGATTTGGACATATCTTCTAGCACCCGGAAGATTTGGATAGTCCTGTGAAGAACAGAACACATGCAGTAAACAAGCATGAGCATATGCAACGTGAAAGGAGAATTCGGCAGAAGGGGCATCGCAAAGCAACGGGCAGAAGAGAAAGCTTACCTGTTTCAAAGCAATGCGGTTGCTTATGTGCCCTTGTATTTCAGAGATTCTGGGAGTAGAAATCCTAGGTTTCTTCAGCATTCTGTCCATCGCCGCCTGCAGTTGAGAACAGAGGCGAGAAGCAGAACGAAAGGCCTGTAGAGAAGAAAGAAGGAAACAGTTTGGCTGCAGAGGAAGTTCTGATGATTTGGTTAAAAAACTGCTGTTTTATAAGGATTTGAAGAGTCCTAAAGAGTCCCGAAGATAGAAGTTTGATTGGGTTAAGGACTCTGTTCTTGATTTGGAAACGGAGGTTCGGGCTGAATTCACGCCTTGTGTAAGGGCGTGTCTTTTTGATTTGACGACCTCACCAGTGGTCGTGTTTTACGTCACGCCCTTGATAAGGGCGTGTTTCTTCTAAAGCTTCCGCTTTTGGTTACGCCTTTGAATAGGGCGTGTTTCAAATATTAACGACCTACGGTCAGGCGTCTTTCTGTTGTTAACGCCCTATTCTTAGGCGTGTTTTATTGGCCTCTCCATGCTTTTGATGAACTTAAGTGCTATTATTTGATGAAATTGCTTATGATTAAGCACTTATGATCATGTCATGTTCTGAATTGATAAATGAAGTCTAATAAGTTTCAAAGTGCAGAAGTTTGTAGGATTCGAAGCATTTGGATCGCTCATGGGAGTAACATCTTGTCACCTTGTATCTGTTTCTGGTAAGCATTGTTATTATATGATATCTACGCTATTATAATATATTAAGGACCTTGTGGTTCTGATGAACCTGAAATTTGAGTTTCCCTTCATCAAAAACGATGATGATTTCAGGAGAATCTTGATCACACGGATAGGCCGTTGAGTTGTTAAAAGCTTGGGACGATGGTTCCACTTTCTGAGTTGATGCGCGGACAAACGGGCTTCGGCTTAGTGTTAGCTCAGAAATATGGATTCTTGACCATATCTAAACAGCTTAGCAATATTATCCTTGATTATTTTCTATTTTTAGTTTGTTTTAACCTTTTCCTTTAGCCCAGCATGCATCATGTAGGACTTTGAGTTTCATGCTGAAAACCTTCATATTATGGCAATAATGAAGTTCACTCGCTCTCGATTTGAATTGACATGAGATATTCCACTCCAAATCAAGTACTTCGTTCTATTTGAAGCCATTCAGGCTGACTCCTTGAAAGTGTCCCTTTTGTTGGATCTCTATCCCAATTCTCTTTACTTTTCTGCAAAATTTACCTTGGTTGCAGCACGTCCACATTGGCTGGTAATCGCTCTCCAATGGTCTTTCCCTGTTGTGCCCACGCGCACACTCTTTATTTACTTAGTTTAACCTCCTTTTATCCAACAAATCGATTGTTTCCTTGGAACCACTCAGAGTTGTTTCACTCAGAATCTTGGAAAGATTTCAAATGCTTAGTATCTGAGGCGTGTCACATCACACCTTGGCGTCTCCTTATCAGTTCATTCCACTTCATTCCTTTCATTACACTTCATTCTATTTCCGTCTCACTCCCTTGCAAAGCAGACGCCAAGGCGGGGCAGCTGTAGACACGCCAAAATTGACGTTTTGTTGATCAAATCTCATGTTATTATGTAAACGCCCCAATTGGACTTCAATATTCCTATAATATAAAGTTTTTCTATTTTTCATGAGTTTTCTGCATTTTTCCTGCATTTTTGTGAAACACGGCTTGACAAAGGGCGTTACTTTCTAAAGTAACGACCTGTTATAGGGCGTTTTAAAAGAAAGGACGACCGCATCTGAGGGCGTCAGTTCCTGGTATTATCCGATAATTTCTGGAATTATCTATCTTCAAAGTAAAAGGCATTTTGTGAGTAACGCCTTTCCTCAGGGCGTGTTTTGAAGAAACGCCGTTATCTTAGGCGTGTTCCATTAATGTCTAAATAAAGGAAGTTTTATTTCTAAAATTAAATCCAGGAAGAAACGGCCTTTCCTAGGTCGTGTTCCAAGAAACGCCTCTGTTCAGGTCGTCAATTCTTAAAAAGACGCCCTGTCTTAAGGCGTGTTTTCACTCCAGAGTCCTTCCTTTTTCCATCTTTCCCTTACAGTTCCCTGCTATCCTTGGACTCTTACTCGATCTTAATCCTTCCTTGGATGCTTCATTACCCGTTCTTATCAATTCCCTTGTTTGATCGCATCCGATTGAACATTATATAAGAGGCTCCTTGTCAAGCGTAAAAGAGGTTAAGAAGTTAGTTATTGAACAAGTACGCAGGGCTTCCTCCTTTGGCTTTTCTTCATCCTGCTGCATCCGTTCCGCGTCTTCCCGGTTGCACCTTTACTCTCGTCAGGGAGAGCAGGGCTACATATTGTGCTTGTTTTTTGTTCATCTCATTCTCATCGCATTATCATCACTGTGGTCTCCTATCATTAGTTCTTTTACTGCATTTAGCATATTACCTCCTTCCCTGGTTCTCTGCTAGGGGTTTAAAAAAAAAAGCAAAAGAGAGGTGTGCATGTTGACGTCGTTTCATCATTTATGTTGTTTTTTTTTTTTTGGAATGATATTACTGCACTTTGGCTGATCCCCTTTCTTTTGCTTGTCTTTCATCCTCTTATTTACAAGGTAATCAATCGAGAAAACCCACTTTATCGGCCGGCCGATTGGAGTTGGAGGAGGAGACCCCCATTCATCCCGCATCCCACTTTCACTAGGTACACGCGATCTTATTCTCTTCTTATTGAGGTAAACCCTCTGGCGATCACACACTCCCCTTGTGCACCTCGTGCATGTTTCATCTCCATTATTGAATATTGTTTGTTATTCTTAATATTTTCCTTAAGTGGATTTTAATTAAGATCTACAAAGATGAGGGTGAAGAATATGAGGATGCGGCGGGCGCATACGCTAGTGGAATGAGGAGATTCGACGAGCCGTCAACCGCCGTAGAAGAATCCACCAAAGAAGTCAACTTGGGAACTGAGGAAGACCCTAGGATCATCCTCATAAGTGACAACCTACCACCATCTGAAGAAGAGGCATTAATTGAGGTTCTCAAGGAATATAAGGACACGTTTGCATGGAGTTACGAGGATATGCCGGGTTTGGATTCAACCTTGGTCGAACACCATTTAACCCTAAAACCAGGGTCCGTCTCGGTAAAACAAAGGTTAAGGCGTTTCCACCCTCAGATGGCTTTGAAAATGAAAGAAGAGGTCGATAAGCTCCACAAAGCCAGGTTCATTAGAGTCGTCCTTTATCCTCAATGGGTGGCGAACATTGTCCCGGTCATGAAAAAAGATGGGAAAGTCAGGATTTGCATCGACTTCCGGGACCTTAACCGCGCATGTCCAAAGGATGATTTTCCCTTACCTCACATTGATGTGTTGATTGATAACACGGCAGGCTACGAAACCCTCTCTTTCATGGATGGATTTTCAGGATACAATCAAATTCGTTTGGCAGAAGAGGATCAGGAAAAGACGTCATTCACTACCCCTTGGGGAACATATTGTTACGTGGTAATGCCGTTCGGATTAAAGAATGCTGGAGCTACTTACCAAAGAGCGATGATGGCCATATTTCATGACATGATGCACATATATCTGGAAGTGTATGTGGATGACTTATTGGTGAAATCAAGGACCAGGATGGAACATCCGGAAGTTTTGGCTAGGGTTTTGAAAAGGTCAAGAGAGTTCCAATTGAAAATGAACCCGAAGAAGTGTGTGTTTGGTGTGTCGTCAGGTAAATTACTGGGGTTCATCGTGAGTAAAAGAGGGATCGAGATAGATCCAGAAAAAGCCAAGGCTATCAGGGATATGCCGCCTCCCAAGAATTTGAGGGAAGTCCGAGGTTTAATCGGGAGGTTGCAGTTTATTCATCGGTTTGTGTCCCAACATTCACAAAGGTGTAGACCTCTCTATGAGTTGACCAAGCCAGGAGTAGAATTCCGCTGGAATTCTAAATGTCAGAATGCTTTTGAAGGGTTGAAAGAATATCTGGCTAGTCCGCCCGTTCTCATTCCACCCAAACCAGAAAAACATCTGATCCTTTACGTCTCAGTTTTGGATGACTCCGTGGGAGCCATCCTCGCACAAGCTGATGAAGAAGGCAAGGAACGGGCAACCTATTACTTGTCCAAACTTCTCAATCCCTGTGAGCAGAAGTACACCGGCATGGAGAAAACATGTGCTGCCCTCGTTTGGGTAGTGCAGAAATTGAAGCACTACTTCTTGGCTCACGAGGTCCACTTGATTGCTCGAATGAATCCTATCAAATTCCTTCTGGAGAAATCCGTCCTTACGGATAGGCTAGCACGCTGGCAAAGTTTTCTCTCTCAGTTCGACATCACCTACATCCAGCAAAAGACGATTAAAGGCTGTGCCATAGCCGAGCATCTAGCTCACCATCCTCTTCCCAAGTTCGATCCCGTCCAATCAGAGTTTCCAGATGAGGAACTAATGTCCATCAACCAATCAGATGAGCCAATGTGGACACTATATTTTGATGGAGCTCTGAATTCTCAAGGGAGAGGAATCGGCGTCGCCCTCCTGTCGCCTGAAGGTCTCACATTCCCATTGGCATACCAGCTCAAATTTTCAGTCACCAACAATATAGCCGAATATGAAGCTCTTCTAGCTGGACTAGAACTCACTCATTCTTTTCGTATCACTGAGTTGCGAGTTGTAGGTGATAGTCAACTCATCCTTCGCCAGGTGCTCACTAAATATCGCACTCGCGATCCCAAACTCAAGCCATACCAAGAACTCATTGCTGCCTTTGCCAAACTATTCACCAAACTGATCTTTGTTCATGTCCCTCGTCATCAGAATATTCTCGCCGATGCCCTCGCCTCGTTGGCATCATCCATAAGGTTCCCTCTAGGAAGATGGTTTAAGTCCATTTCCATCTACAAACTTCACGCCCCTGCAATCGATGATGCTTCCTACGTAAATATCAAAGACAGGATAGCAAGGAAGATCTTGCAGGAAGATATCCTTGAGAAGAGGGAAATCATGTTAGCAGAGGCCGAAGAGGAACTGGCTGATGAAGAGAAACCATGGTTCTATGAAATTGTCAAATACTGCCAAGATCAGTCTTATCCTGAAGGGGCCACCGCAGAGGACAAGAAAGCCATAAGAAGGGTGGTTCAGAAATACACATTGGTTGAAGGTCTACTCTATAGGAGGAGCCTTACTGGTATTCTGTTAAGATGTCTTGGTGACGATGAGGTTTGAAAATGTGTAGAAGAGACGCACTCGGGTGTGTGCGGTGGCCACGTGAATAGTCAGATGCTCGCTAAGAAGATCATTCGTCAAGGATTTTATTGTCCCACTATGGAAGAAGATTGTGCCATCTATGTCCGTAGGTGTGTCAAGTGTCAACTTCACGCCGATAAAATCCATTCACCATCTTCCTTACTTCATCCAATATCCTCCCCATGGCCTTTCTCCATGTGGGCATTCGACATCATTGGTCCCCTAGGTGATCCCAATTCCCTCACCAAGCAGAAATCTTTCATCCTTACTACGACGGAATACTTCACCAAATGGGCCGAAGCTGAAGCTTACGCGAAAATCAAGACGTCAACAGTCTGCAAGTTCATCATAAAGAACATCCTTGCCAGATTCGGCATCCCAAGCACGATCGTCACCGACAATGGGCCACAGTTCATTTCTCAGGACCTACAGGACCTCTGCAAAAGGTACGCAATTGCATTACATCATTCATCGCCTTATTACCCACAAGGTAACGGCCAAGCGGATGCCACCAACAAAACATTGCTCAAAATCATCAAAAAAACCTGCGAGTCTAGTAAGTTTTCAGACTGGCCAGAAAAGCTTATCGAAGCCCTATGGGCCTATCGCACTTCAATCCGTACCCCCACCGGGCAGACTCCATTTGCCCTTACTTATGGTATGGAAGCGGTAGTCCCGTATGAGACTCTGATTCCTTCTCTCAGGGTATAATTGGACGAGAAATTTCCCCTCGACGATCATCGTAATTCACTCCTCGCCCGGTTGGAACTCTTGGATGAGAAGCGACTGGCCGCTGCCGAACACGCGCGTGTGTATCAAAATAGACTCGCTCGCTTTTACCAAAAGAAAGTCGTTGAGAGAAAATTCAAAGTCGGTGAGATGGTCGTAAAAAGAATTTTTGTCAAACCTGGAGGTCCGCGTTCTAAGCTCCAACCTAATTGAGAAGGACCATTTGTAATTCAAGTCGTGTACCCTGGCAACGCCTACAAGCTAGTCAACGCCGAAGGGACCGAGTTATCCCACCCTTGGAATGGGCTTTATCTTAAGAAATACTACCCTTAGCACAAACAAAAAAAAAGTGATGAAAAGATAAAAACATCAAAAACAAAGGAATATTGAAAACCACTAAAAATATGGAAAATTCAAAATACCGATGCCCGGCAGCCACCATATAGTTAAGTCCCTGCATTTAACCTTCATGTTAGGATAGGGCCCATTGAGGCTTGGTAGGCACCGGGTCTTGGTTTGCCAGAACCGTGGAGATCCCTGTCCGGCCACGTCGGCCTATGCTCGCTCGAAGGAAGCTAACATGTGCTCACTTATGTATTTTACTCAAAAAAGTCGGTAGCATCACCTACGGTGGGGCCCCACCCAGAAGATCTCCGAAAGCTATAATCTTTATTCTTTTCCCTTCGACCAAATGAGACAGTCGACGCCCTTAAAACGCTGAGCATGAGAAACCGAAACTCAAACCCCAAAGGCAAGAGTAGGATCCATTTCCTCGAGCATCGATCAGAGCACGAGAAGAGGGCAGTGTCCCCGCAGGCATACGAAAAGGGAGCCCACAAACGTTAAACGACTATATCTCCCTCACAAAAAGAAATACAAAATCAAAATCAAGAGAAAAGTCTGGTCATGACCGTGCCTGTTACGATAAACGGAACCCCTCAAAGCAAAAGTTTGAATCCACAAAAGGGGCCGTGGAATGTAAATTCTCGAGATTTGGTCCGAAGTTGTCTGAAAGGAAAGAGTTAATGGGCCCTTATTCGCTCGTCGGGTTAACGGCTTTGCCGGTCCTCTCAGGAGGTTTATCCCCTACACTCTTCCTTCTCCCTCTAAAAATGAAGGTTCGATGGAGTTTCAGAAAGGTGAAAACTGCCTAGGGTCTGCGACCTTATTTTAATATACACATTTGGTTGCCTACTTTGAAAAGCAAAAGCTATCGCTGCGAAGGAGTCTCTGTGTTTCTGGCTGGTCAAGACCCCTGTTTACCACCTTGATGTCTTCTTGTTTAACCTCGGGCTTAGGCCAATGCAAGCGCGTCACCTATGGGTGCGACGGCGTCTGATTCCGGGTCAGCGTCGCGCGGTTGGTCGTTAGGGTTCCAGGGTGTTCCATCATATACCATCTAGAGTTGTGAGGAAACAGACCCGGGTCGGGCAAATCATTTACCTCGAACACCTTTTAGGTGAATCCCTGTGGTCGGAAGCGACTAGGAGCCTAAGCATGGCATGACGGTATTATCATCAGGGTAAGTCTTAGCTAGCGGGATCATCATTCGAGGGGTCTAGAGGCCCAAATCAACCTAGATGTGCACTTAGGATACCTGGGAGGTTAGTAAGAAACCCCTGTTCTCACGAAGGTTAGGTGCCATTTGGGTGCTTGCCGGGCGTTAGCAATAAAAAAAACTGAGATGATAAAACAACAAAAAAAAGGAAAAGAGAAAATTACATATTTGTAAACAAAAAAAATATTTTTTATGATAAAACAAAAAATATATCAAATATAAAAAAGAAAACAAATCAATTTTGTATGATTACATTTGCGTGCAGCATCTCACTTTAATACCACTTGCATTCGTGTGCTTGCCTGTCGCATTTATCATCACCACTTTTTCCCTTGCCTTCGTTAATAAAGGCTTGGCCCCTTGACCAGTTATCAAGGATAGTCACTGTGACCATTTGCTTATTGAGCAAGGGGCCATGTCAGAACAGAAATTCTGATTTGTTTGTTTCAGTAATATGTGCAGGGATTCAGGCAACTGAAGCAAAGGTGAAAACCAAACAAACCAAACCTTGTGTTTTATTTCAAAAACCAAAAAAATTACATCAAGTTCCACCCTCTCTCTCTGCATTACTCGTCCCACTACTCTCCGGGTAAAATGCTCTTAAAGGTGCTACCCAACTACGAAAAGAGGTACTCCTACCGCTCTGTACTCCTCTTCCTATTCTCGCATCCCGGCGTTGATCTACGGAAGCAGCAGAGAAGCTACCAACACGAAAGCCACGCTCTCGTGCTCTTCGGTAGCGCTCCTCACCATCTCTCAGCCACTGTTCAGCAAGGCCAAGGCTGATTCGGAGTTCGAATAGTTGGGCCTCCATGGTCCTTCGTTCTTCTCTTTCAGTCAATCTGTTGGCTCTTCCTCTCTCTGCGTCTCTTTCTCTCTCTGCACGTTCTCTCTCACGGTCTTCCCTCTCCAACTGGAGAGTGATCCTCAGTTCCACGGCATCCCTAGAGGAGTCATCATCAGGATGACGCCGCAATTCCCTCTCCAGTTCTGCTATCCTAGCCTCCTTCTGCGCAGCTTGGGCAAGCGCTCCTTCCGTCTCCTTTTCCTGCCAAATGTACCATCTCAGATACGCGATAAGGCGTAAACCAAGAGAACCCAAAACTGAAACTTTTACCTGTATACAGAGCATCCCTTCTGCCTCTGCGGCATGCTGCGTGGCCTGAGCAAGTTGCTCATGAAGCGAGTCAAGTTCTGAGGTGGGAATCCATAAGTTGGAAGAGGCACCACCTACTCCCATCGCTGGGGAAGCCGCGCCAATCTGGGCATGTTACGACCGTGTGAATTAGCAGCCAACATCTGGAATCTGGGATTTTAATTAGGAACGCACTGTACACCTACCAAGGCGCTCGTAGCTCCACGGGCATCGCCCAACTGTTGTTCCATCTCTGCCAAGTGAGTTCGTAATTCGCTATCATGGCATCCCGGACATCCTGCAGCCATACTAGTCAGCATTTCCACCGAAAAACCAAAAAAAAGAGAAAAGGGAGAAAGAAGAAAAGAGAAAAAGGGGAAACCTACCTCCGCAAGTCCTCGGGGTTGGAGCCGCTCTGCGTACTTTGTCCTATATAGACGCAAGTAGTCCTCGCTATCCCGCGCCTGTGATTCTACAATCGTGCCACCCCGTTGCCAGTCCTCATACTGTTCGGGGAATCGCACGCGCCAGTCAATGCAGGTCGCCGGTCCCCTTGTCTTTCTCCCGACACGAGGTGGCGCAGCTGAATCCACCCATTCTTGAGCCAGTCCTAAAGTCCTCATAACTAATCGTAGCCGAAGCGGCTCGATTTCATTCAGGCAGTGCATCCACAGTTCCCGTCCGAACCGGGCACGACTTGCTAGAACCCACGGCTGGTCGGCATCGACCATGTCTGAGTAGGGTCTCCAGTTTACCATCGCTGCAGGGAACTCCTGTAGCTCCCGCCTTAGGACCATCAGTTGGTAGGTTAGGGGTGCCGCACTCATGATGGGTTCCCACCACCTGGCTAGCGGCACCATCGCAGGTCGCTAATGCCGAGCTCTCCCCATAGGGAGGTAATAATAGCTCCACAGCTGCTCGGCGCAGGTCATCAGAACTTTGCAAAAACACAAAAAAATACAAAACAAGCAAAACCAAAAAAATACCTGGATGAATGGTGTGAAACCACTTACAGTCATCTCACGATCCGTTTCTTGGAATAGGCCTGCAAACAAGTGTGCCAGCATGGCGGCTCCCCAGGCATAATACCCTACTCTTTCAAGGTCTGACAGCAGCTCCAGGAAGCAACATTGGATACTGTCCCCTTTCGAGCTCAGTACCAATCTCCCCAAAAGGAAGAGGAGAAATCTCCTCAAATCTATGTTGCATCTTTCCCAGTCGCCGAAATCTGTGCAGTACACGGCGCGGCATCCCATTTCTATCCTTTCCATGAACTCTTCTGAGGATTCATCATCCCGCCGACGAGTGTCGGTGAGCCCTAATACATCCATCAGGGACGCCCTAGCTACCGACCTGTTTTTCTAACCATCCAGGTCCAAACCCAGTAACTTCTGGGCACCTTCTCTGTAGTCCGCGTAAGTGACTCCGGTCACTGCCTCGCCCTCTACCTTCAGGCTTGTGATCCGGACCACATCCTCCAAGCTGGGCACCATGTGCCCCCAGGGCATCAGGAATGCCCGGCTCATTGGGTCCCATCTCTCACACAAGGCTTGGATCAGAACCAGGTCGGGCTTAATCGGCTCGATCCAAAGAAAGGTACCAAATCCCATCACGTCTAGCCTCGCCTTCTGAAAATCTGGGAGGCCCCTGTACGCTGCTACTACCAACTCCCATAAGATTTGTGATTTCATCACAACCTACACATACAAGGAATGGGGGTGAGGTTTGGTCGGAAGAAAGGAAGAAGGAATGAAAAAAGGGTAAGAAAACTTGGCTTACGAGTTGTGATTGGGCCCTTTCGCTGAAGTGCCCTTCAAGGTCTGAAAGCCTCCTGGAACTACTACCACTGGACATGCTTCTCTTCGAGGAATGGGAAGATTCACCCTCCATCCAACCCTCGGAATTTCAAACTCCTCCTCTCCCGTGAGAACTTGTGCTCCTCGAGTTAGCTGTCAATATACCTGGGAAAATAAAAGGGATAAGAATTTATAGAAACGGAAGGAGTGCGGGCCAATATTTCCTCCATCACCTATTAATGATATCCCTCGCAATGAGGCACCGGCCAAGCGGTCCCATGTGTCGCTTCACCGCTCGCACAGGGTGATTAACTAGACGAAGAATAGGATGAATAGCCCCTATGTTGTCT
Organism: Amorphophallus konjac; assembly: GCA_022559845.1. NCBI lineage: Eukaryota > Viridiplantae > Streptophyta > Magnoliopsida > Alismatales > Araceae > Amorphophallus > Amorphophallus konjac. The sequence continues at coordinate 141,592,207 of CM040124.1, forward strand.
AGGGATACCCTATCATGATTTGGAGGACGTCCGCAAAATTTGACATAACATCCGGGAAAAGGGACTAGGGCCATCATTATTGACTTTGACGGTAGATTCCTGTGGAAATGGTCACAACAAGACGCGATTCTTCGCTCGGGGCGGAGTCTCGGCAGACCCATCACATGGGAACAGTGCAAAGGAGAAGAAGTGTAGGGAAGAAGGAACGCACAAAAGAACAAATAATAGTAGAAAATCAAATCATTCCATTCATAATTCTACATAAGCTATCACAAACACTACAATCATAGAGAGGTGGCGGGTCCACTAGCTCACCAATCCTCACCATCACTCATCTCTCTGGGCACTCTCCTCCTCTCCCCCGAGGTGAGGGTCCCTCAGAAGCCTCCGGGATTCCCGTACAGTAGCACCTGCCTCGCCTCTGGGCGCCTGCTCCGCAGCAGTGACTCGCTGCTCCTCCCCTGGCGTGGCGAAGAAGCCACTGGCGGCAAAGCGACCGGACTGGCGGAGTCGCTCCCCGAACTCTCGCGCTCTCTCGTAGCGCGTCTCCATCCCTCCTAGCCTCTGCACGACGGCGTGAAGGCCCAGCTGGAGCTCCCTCACTTGGGCCTCCAAGGCCCTCCTCTCGGTCAGATCCCACTGTCGCTCGGACCTTCTCTCGGCTTTCTCTCTCTCTGCCTCTCTCCTCATCATTTGCAGAAGAACCCTTAACTCCAGAATGTCGGGAGAAGGTCTCTCCTCACCACGATGCCGCAGCTCCGCTACAGTCGCCACCCAGGCGTCACGCTCCTCTTCCGCCCCGGTCGCGCGGGCCACCGCACCGGCAAGTTGCTCCCGGAGGGAGGCAATCTCGAGAAAAGGGGCCGAGGAGCTGGAAGATCCGCCAGCCACTCCCACCGTCGCTGTCTGCTGGGCACGCTGGAACAAAATAAATAACGGCCGTCAGTGAAACTCCAAAATCTGAAGTTAAAAGTGCGGCACATAACTTACCAGGACCGACAGCTCATGTTGAGCGACGGCCAGCTGCCACCTAGTCTCTGACAGTTGGGCGCGCGAGCCGCCGATGCCACGCGTGTCCCCAGCTTGGGGAAGCCCCGCATAACTCTCTCTCTGCTGCCGCAGGAAGTTGGCACTGTCCTGCACCAGTACACCCCCTTGCTGTCCAGGGAGACGTACGGACCAGTCCTCGAGCCTCGCCTTGCCGCGACTCTCCCTCCTGACGCGGCTCGGCTCGTCCGCACTCGCCCACTCATCGGCCAGACCCAGGGTCCTTGCCATGTCCTGCACCAAAAAAGGGGTCCCACATCAGTCAAAAAGAACGCGTCCCCTGTCTAGGACGCGTCCATCATTTGAGTGCAACACTCGCCGAACCCTTTCCCCCCTCGCGCGACTCGCTTCAAAACCCAAAATAAATTAAAAGAGGAAGAGATCGGAGGACCTACTGGACCGTGTTCACCTCCTCCCACGCCATCGGGCCCCTCGGGTCCCTCGGGTCCCTCGGGGGCCCGAAGAGGCCCTTCCTCCTCCATGGACGCCGTTCCTTGCTCGGGCGCGTCCCTCCTCGGGCAAGGAGTTCCTCGTCCCTTTCCACCTTCACCATGATCGGGCCCACCGAACTCCATCGATCAAAAGAGGAGGAAGACGAAAAGGGGGCAAGCGAGTTTCGGCAGAAGGCGGGCTCGTTTGCGGGTAAGGCACGGGAGAAGAAAGGCCACCCGACGCTTTAAATTTGAATTCAAGGACTAAGACGTGTCCTCGCGCCTGGACGCGCCCAAAAGGGGGAGAAAGGAAACAGAATCCCCCCGTGCAAAGCGTAGTTCCCCGCTGTTCAGGGTAAGGTCTCGTGGAGCGTGCCTCGAAGGATAACTCAGTACAAAGAAGAAAGTGTGGGAGAGAGAGAAGTACACACAACACAAGAAAGCCATTTTCATTTCATATAATAGCCGAAAGTACATCATACAGTGAGAAGGGTGACGTGTACAAGCAACTCTCTAACTCTCACCATCACCCTCCTGGTCATCTCTCTCCTCCCTCCTCTACCGGGGATCCCTAGGGGGCCTCTACGAACCCTGAGAAGCCGTGCTCGCCTCACTTTGCGGTGGCACTCCAGCCTCGAAGGTGCGACGATGCTCCTCGGCCGAAGAGACCAGATAGCTGCCCATGGAAAAAGAACCAGACTGACGAAGTCACGCCCCGCGTTCCTTCGCCCTCTGGTACCGCTCCTCGCTCTCCCAAAGCCTCCCCTCCGCCGTGCCGAGACTCAGTCGGAGCTCCAGCAGTTGGGCCTCCAGAGCCCTCCTCTCGGTCTGATCCCGCTGTCGCTCCTCCCTCTCTCTCTCCCTCTCCTCTCTCTCTCTCATCGCCTCCCTCCTCGACAGCTCGAGGGTGATCCGCAGATCCAGCACGTCACGAGGGAGCTCCTCAGCCTCCCGTCGACGCTCCTCCTCCAGCTCCACAATCCGGGCGTCACGCTCCGCAATCCGGGTGTCACGCTCTGCCACCCGAGCGTCGTGCTCCTGCTCGGCACGAACAGCACGCGCCAGGGCCTCTCGGATCTCGGCCACCTGTCAAAGCACGCATGCACCGTAAGAGAACAGTGATAGAAGGAGGGCAGCCAGAAGGAGAGTCGAGGTCAAGCAAACGCTCACTCGAGCCTCGCGGTCACGCTCGGCCTCCTCAGCCCGAGCCACCGCATACGCCAGCTGCTCCTAGAGGGCAGAAACCTCCGGAGGAGGGCCCCGCGAACTGGAACCTGCTCCACCAGCCATCCCGGCTGCCGCTGTCTGGTGGGCCCGCTGAAACACAGAGCGAATGACAGTTAGAGGCCAAGTATCAAAAATCCAGGTCACAAAAAATGCATCGCATAAACTCACCACGATCTCCAACTCCTGTCGGATGGCCACCAAATGTCGCCTGGCGTCCGCCAACTGGGCCCGCAGGTCGGCGATCATGTTGTCACGAGCATCCTGCATTGTACATAAGTTAGTACCACATGCATATACATATAGAAAGAGTGAAGCATTCTCATTTCACTTACCCCTACCATACCACCAAGGAAGAGGCGGTCCCCATACGTAGCCCGGTACCGTCTCAGCTAATCAGTACTGTCCTGTACATGGGACACCACTGGGACCCCGCCCTACTGCCAGTCCTGGTACTGTGCTGGGAAGAGCGTACGCCAGTCCATAACCTTCGCCTTCCCCTTGGTCTTCCACCCAATGCGGGCCGGCTCTTCTACATCAACCCACTCCTGGGCCAGCCCCAACGTCCTCATAACCAGCCTCAGCCGAAGCGACTCGATCTCGTTCAAGCAATGGACCCACACGTCCCGCCTGAAACGAGGAAGACCCGCTACAACCCAAGGCTGGCCAGCATCGCCCATGCCCAGGTAGGGCCTCCACACCACCTGCATCACCATGCATACATCATGATAGTCACATGCATAAAAAAAAACACAAAAAAATCATATGCATCATACCATGGCCTCGGGATACTCGCTCAGCTCCCGACGAAGTGATGCCAGCTGGTAGCTGTGGGGTGCTGCAACCACGACCGGCCTCCACCGCCGCGCCAGAGGCACGGCCCTCCTGTTCCCATGCCTAGCCCTCCCCATCGGGAAATAGTAATAGCTTCACACCTGCATCCATCATACATCATTAGTACAATAATTGCATATTTAACTGTGGGAATGCATAAATAAAATGTGTACCTGGAGGAAAGGTGCGAAGCCGCTGACTATCGTCTCCTTCTCCGAAGTCTGGGAGAGATCAGCAATTAAATGGGTAAGCAGAGCCGCTCCCCACGCGTAGTGTCCCACTCTGTCCAGATCCACCAAGATCCCGAGGAAACGGCAGTGGATGCCATCCCCCTTCGTCCCCAGCAGAAGGCGGCCCAGGAAGAAGAAAAGAAACCTCTGAAGGTCTAGATCCACCAGCTCCCTCTCGCTCAGATCCTGGGTGAAAGCTGCACGAGCATCCCCCTCCAGTCGAGCCAAGAACTCCGCTCCAGTCTCGCTAACCTGCTGGTGCGGGTCGACGAATCCGAGCGCCTCCATGATCTCCACTCGGCCGACTACCCTGCTGTCTCTATCAGTCATGCTCGTCTCTAACCACAGCAGGTCCAGGGCACTCTCTCGGTAGTCGGGGTAGGTGACCCCGCTGACTGCCTCTCCGTCAACTCGTAGCCCGGTAATCCGAGCCACGTCCTCTAGTGTCGGCACCATGTGCCCCCAGGGCACTCTCTCGGTAGTCGGGGTAGGTGACCCCGCTGACTGCCTCTCCGTCAACTCATAGCCCGGTAATCCGAGCCACGTCCTCTAGTGTCGGCACCATGTGCCCCCAGGGCATCAGAAACGCCCGGCTCGGTGCGTGCCACCGCTCCCTCAGTGCCTGGATAAGAGGAAGGTCGAGCCGGAAGGGCTCGATCCTAAGGAAAGCTCCAAAGCCCATGGCGTCCACACGCGCCCTCTAGAAGTCCGGCATCCCGCGGTATGCTGCCACCACCAGGGACCAGCTGATCCGGCCCTTCATCACGCCCTGCATACCACAAAACCAACAGAAAACACATCAGCATCATGAATAGTAATAAATAATAACACTATATATACTACTTATTCATTTTATTTTATTTTTTCTTTTTAAAATATTTATTTTTTGTGGAGGCGTCCAGGCCCCTGGACGCCTCCTTTCCATTTCCTTTATTTTCTTTTATTTTTATAAAAACCCCAAAACCAAAACAAAAAATATAATAATAATATATATATTATCATGGAGGCGTCCCAGGCCCTGGACGCCTCCTTATTTTTAATTATATTTCTATTATTTTTGTAAATAAATAAAAAATAAAAAAGAAAAAGAAAATGTGGAGGCGTCCAGGGCCCTGGACGCCTCCTTTCCCTCACTCCCCGGCCTTCTCTCACAGCCTCTCACCCGTCCGTTTAGCCTATTGAACCACAGAGTGAGAGTTCCGAGGGGCTTACCGGATCGTGCTCGTCCTCTCCCACGTCGCCAGCGTCCACTGCAGCCTCCAAGGCCAAAGGAAGAGCCTCCTCACCCGCGGCAATCTCCTCCGCCGTAGCAGCCTCCTCGGCATCATCCCTCAGCCTCCTCGGACGATGAGCCCGTCGTTTCCGCTTCTGTGGACCCTGGCTCGATCCTCCTCGCTCCATTGGGACGAAGAATGGGTCGTCTAGGGTGACTAGGTCGTCAGAATGAACAGTAAATGAGCAAAAGGGGGGGCCAGCCCCTATATATAGAAGCTACCTTCTTTGGGGCGTCCAGGCGCCTGGACGCCCCCACAACTTTTATTTTTTTTAAAATTCAAAAATTTTGGGGCGTCCAGGCGCCTGGACGCCCCCAAAACAAAAAAAAACAAAAAAAATAATAAATAAAAGTTGGGGCATCCAGGACCCTGGACGCCCCCCAAAAAAAATCAAATAAAATAAAAAAAAAAAATTAGGGGCGTCCAGGCCCCTGGACGCCCCTATAATAAACAATTTTCAAATATATATATATATAATAAGAGTATGTATAATCCAAAAAAAAACACACAAAGAAAAAGAAAAACCACAAAAAAAAAGATAATAATAATTAAGTGGACGGGGGTCCCAAAACATCAATGCCAGATTTTATTCCATCAGAAAAGCAGAATGAGCTACATCAGGGGTTTAGGTGCCTTAGGCCTTAACTTCCCCAGTTCGGTTACATAAGCCCTCCACGGCTCGCATTCTTCCACCACGTGCGCTAAGGCCTTTCCCGCAACACTTGTCTTCCAAGGAGCTTTAATGGCCTTCACTTCCTTCGCGTCCGCTTCAGTGCCCAACTCCCTTTTCTTCAAAGGAACGATGCCAGTCGGTGGCGGGAACGAATGGCGTGGGATGCCAATCTGGAGGCAGCACCGATGCGCAATATAAAGGACGAACTCGGTCACGCCAATCAGTCGAAGATCAACTTCGAGAGAAGGCCTCATGAGGAGATCTAGCGAAAGCAAACATGCCGGTGCGCAAGTAAAGAAGCCTTGTGTCACGGTGCGGAAGTGAGACCGCCAGTCTTCACGTTTCTTCAGCCACGGAACGCGGTTCACTACAGTACCACCGAAGCCTAACACGTCGGCTATGTGGTAAAGCGGGCTTTGTTGGAAAAGCTTCGAAGCAGTTGGCACTCCCTCGCGGTGGTCGAATTTGAAGTGCAGATCAAGCCAGCAATTTAAGACAAGTGCGCAACCAAAAGGAGGCTTACCCATGCTCGAGGTAGTAAGGCCGCTGTAAAGATAGGCAAGGATGGTGGGTCCCACCCTCTTTCCACGCCAGATCCCGCGGATAGCACTCAATTGGTCTTCCTCCACTATGTTGTCGGTATAAGGAAACAAGAGAGCACCCGCCAGACAAATGGTGAACCCCTTCATGATTCCCTCCAAATAGTCATCGTCTGGTGAACCTCTCAGGGCGTCCATAACCCACTCCGCAAGCTTTTGGAGATTGATCCCCTTTTGAGTACGGACCTTTCTGGTTGCATCGGGCGGCATGAAGCTTCCAAGAACGCTTTTAGAAGTCCCCCGTGTCAGCATCCGCATAGCCTTCACCTTCTCATCACTCTTGAATTTCTTCAATCCGAGCAGAAGTTCCACCTCCTCGAGGAGGATGGTCACCTCGAAGGTCGGGAAGATAAAAGTGTGGGTCTGAGGATGCCAGATCTCCACTAGTGTACCCATAGCCGCCCAGTCCATACGAATCTTCTTGTAATGCTTGGCGTGAATAAGGAGCCCCTGCAGATGCCACTTCGAGAGTATGGCCCTCATGCCAATGGAGATGTTGGAAGTTAGCTTTGAAAGCCATGGCAGTTTGGAAAACTTCCTCGGGCCTGGGAAGAGTGGATATGGCTGGAAGAGGAAAGAAAGAAGAAATGAAGGAAGTAAGAAGAAGGTTCACATGGAAAATTTGAAACGAATCAGCTTACCATATGCGACATGATCGTCCCACTCAGATGACCCTCGAGGTCGGAGAGTCGCCTGATCTCGCTGCTAGGCCTGCTCCTCTTCATAACGCGGGAAGACTCTCCTTCCATCCTGAAAATCTCTAGATTCTCCTCTCTTTCCTCTCCTGAGCTTCCAAAACCCACCTTGGTGCATTTGAATGAACTAGCCTAAGGGGAGTTCTTATAGGAAGGGAAGATCGCTACAGGACGGAACATGTCACATCAGTAGTCAGTGTCAAGATTTTGGCTAGATTTCCTTTCCATTGTGGTGTAATTCTGTTGTAAATCTGCTACTTTCTGATGTTATTGATCCATGCTGGCCTGTGCAGGTTTTACTAACAGACATCTTTGTCCTATCTCCTGTCCCACCTTTCAATGGTTGGTCCCACCATGTCATGCATCGTAGTATATGATACCTACGCTACTAGAACATGTCAAGGACCTTGCGGCCCGAATGAATCTGGGATTTGAGTTCCCCTTCAACAAAAACAGTGATGATCGTGGAAGAATTTGGGTTGTACGGATAGGCCGTTAATTTGTGGTAGCATGGGGACGACGGTTCCATTCAGTGAGTTGGTGCGCGGATAAACGGGCCCCAACCCAGTGTCGGCTCACCGGATCGGTATCCTGACCCGTTCTTAACAAGTTGACAATATTATCCTTGGCTATTTTCTATTTTAGTTTGTTTTAAATTTTTCTTTAAACCCAGCATGCATTCATATAGGACTTTGATTTATTGCGGAAGATCATTCAAGTGATTCGATTGTGAAAGCCGTTGTGTTTCAATTCCCACAAATATGAGATATTCCACTCCGAATGAAATACCGAGTTTCCTTGAGATAGCCCTACGCTGCTCTTCCAAAGGAGACCCTTGTTTGGACAGACTCTCAGATATTCCTTTACTTTTGACCTTGTTTGACCCACCTTGGCCGCAACACTTCCACATTGGCTGGTAACCGCTCCCCAAAGGTGAAACCTCCGGTTTATGACCCAGGTACTTCCACACCGAGAAGTTGGTCTCCTTTTCGTGCCTGAGCGCACATCTCACCCTCCCTTATTTGATCTCCGTCCAAGCAATCGTCAATATTTGAAAGACCTTCTTCAAGGTCGCCTCATTGAAACTTCAGGAAAGATTCCAAACAGTAACGTCAAAAGCGTGTCTCATCACACCTTGGCATCAACTTATCAGTCCGCTCCCACTTCATTTCACTCCACTTCGATACCATTCCACTACGTGTCGCTCCCTTGCAAAGCAGACGCCAAGGCGGGGCAGCTGTAGACACGCCATTATTGACGTCTCCTGAGAAAGTCTCATATTACTATACGACGCCCCGCGATGGCTTACGCATTTTAAATCACTCGAGTGCTTCCTTTTCTTGGGTCTTCTTCTGCCTTTTTCGGCATTCGGAATCGTCCCGTCACGGCATTCGGACAGCGTCAACACCAGTCAGACACATCAGGAGGTTCCGGAATCAGGAAGGGTGTCTGACGGGCGGCCGCCGACGCCTGATTTGAGGACCCGGGTGGGTCTCAAGGGGGGCGTCCAAGCCCCTGGACGCCCCCATGTTTTTAATTTAATTTATTTTATTTTCTCAGGGCCCAAACCAAATAAAAAATATATATATTAATGGAGGCGTCCAGGCTCCTGGACGCCTCCATAAAAACAAAAATAAAAAATATGTGTAAAATGCCAGTTGGCATAAAAAATAAAAAAATAAATAAAAATATATATATATATTAATGGAGGCGTCCAGGCCCCTAGACGCCTCCATAAAAACAATTATAAAAAAATCAAAATGCCAGCCTTGGCACAAAAGACAAATACAAAAAATAAAAAAATATATTTATGGAGGCGTCCAGGCCCCTGGACGCCTCCATCAACTCTCTCACGGGCGCCGGCCACCGAACGACGGTTTGTCGTGTGTGAAAAAATCCAAATTTTGAAGACGTCCAGGCCCCTGGACGCGCCCATTTCTGAATCACGAGACGCCGCTCACAAAACCACGCGTTGTGCCAAACCGCGTGCGGCCGTCGTCAGTTTTCGGTGGACCTATTTGAGGCGTCCGGGTCCCTGGACGCCTCCACAAAAGTATTCCAAAAAAATATATAAAAATAGAATAAAATATTAATTCGGCCCTGATGGAGGTGTCCAGGGTCCTGGACGCCTGCACCCTCCGGAGCTCTATAAATAGAGGCCCACCCCCTCAGTTCTGGAGGAGCTTAGAAGTGATCCGATAGGCTGCCGGAGCCCAGATGCTACGGAGTCATTTTCTAACCCGTGGGTTCTTTTGTAGGTGGAGGTTCTGCCGGCTTCTCGGGTGCTCACGCTCGCGAGAGGAAGGTCGTCTTCATCCACCGCGCTTCCACGTCGTCCCCACGCTGTCGGAGCTCCACCGGATTTCACCATCGGCACATCCAATAAGCCAATTCTTTCCTTTTCTTCGTAGTTCTTTTGCATTCATCATCTTGCATCCACTATCCCCCTTCATAAGGGCGCCTTTTCTTATACACTTCTTACATCCATCATCTCATTTTCCTCCTACTCGAGTCCGAGAGGGGTTTAAAAGATAACACCAACCAGGTGTGTGTCTTGCCATCATTTCGTTATTTTTTATCTCAAGGATTTGAATACTACACCTCCGTCTTTCTAATCCACTTGTCATTTATTTGTCGTTATTTTGCAAGGGTAGCCGAGGAAAGCCCTCTCCGTCGGCCGGCCGGAGGGAGAGGAAGAAGCAACCCGCCATCTCCAGCTCTTGAGGTAGGCGCGATCACTTTCTTATTTTGGGGTCTTTCGACCCCTGGCGATCACATCTTATTTTCGAGGCCGCGGCGAGTCACTTCCCCAATGGCCGTTTAAATTTCCGTTCTTATATTCTCTTTATACTCTGTTATATTCTGCTCATATTCTCGAGGTCGCGGTGAGTCACTTCCCCAATGGCCGTTTAAATTCCCGTTCTTATATGTTATATTCTTATCTATTCGTGTTCTCGAGGCCGCGGCGAGTCACTTCCCCAATGGCCGTTTAAATTCACGTTCTTATACGTTATATTCTTATCTGTTTATGTTCTCGAGGCCACGTCGAGTCACTTCCCCAATGGCCGTTTAAATTCCCGCTCTTTGTATTCTCTCTATATTCTGTCATCTTATTATCTGCTCATATTCTCAAGGCCGCGGCGAGTCACTTCCCCAATGGCCGTTTCAATTCTTGTTATTTAATTTTTGCACCATTCTCGTCCCCCCGAGGCCGCGGCGAGTCACTTCCCGCTATGGCCGTTTAACCCCCATATTTTGCTATATCACACTTGTCCCGCTCGCCCCGCCGGAGCAATCTCCCGTGGTGGCCCCTTCTCTCTCTTCTCTTATTTCTGTGTTGCAGCAAACAAACAAACAAAAAAAAGAAGGAGCTCGCGCGCGCTCCGCGTCTTCTCCGCTCTTCCCCGAACCGCGTGACGTCGCTCACACAAAGATAAGCATTCATCGGTTGTTCCGAGCTCAGGGAGGCCAGCCCTATCCTGGAGATAGGCTTAGCTCGGTAAAAGATGGGTTGGATAGGCTAGCCTATGCCTCCTTCTCCCGGGAGGAGAGGCGGCTCGGGCGTGGGCCTTTCTTGTGACCTGACCGATGCTCGGGCCTTCCGATCCTGGAGGCCGCCTAGGAGGGTTGTTTCCTCGAGTGCTGTTTATGAGGCTTTCTTCCCTAAGTGGGCCTTGTGGGCTGTTACTTGGGTGAGCTTGGCCTCATTGGGCCCTGCTGAGCCTAGTCGGGCTGCTCTTTGAATGGGCTGCAGAAATCCCCCTCTCCACATAGATTTTCAGATTTCAAGTTTCAAGATTCTAAGTTCTCATAAATGTTCATATGCATAGATTTAGCATGTTCTTTCACATCTCAAAGTGCATATTCATTGCCCTTCACCCAAATATTTTAAACCATGCACAAACAACTGTTTTGGCTCTTTATTAAAATTCGGGCACACGACGCATGTTTTATCATCATCAAAAAGGGGGAGATTGTTGGACCCCTAGGTGAGTTTGGTGATTAGGTTTTAATGTTGACAAAACTTGTGTGCATGCTTATGTGCATGTGTTGTGAAGAATGTTCATTGAAAGGTAATTGACTAAAGAGCTCATGCAAAATCTGGTTATCTTGTATTGCAAGAGTTGCAGGATTGAAATCTCTGGTGGACATCATCCACAACTCAAAATAGGTTGAAAATCGTATAAATGTTCATCAAAAAGACTGGTAAGGCTTAAGTTTTACAATGCCCTTCTTTGGGCTTGTAAAGGTAACTATGTGCTTAAATCTCTCTTGTCATTCATGAGTATTTGGTTCATGAAGTCTATTGTTAAGTGGATACATGGTTGATGTTTTTAACCTTAATCTTGGTTAATCTTGATATCATTTTGAGCTTGCATTGTATTGATTCAACTAATGAGAAACTTGATTGAAAATTGGATAAATGGTGTTCATATCTTGCTCAGATGTTAAGCCTCAAGCTCTTGTTGATTAGTTGTCATAGTTAAGTTGTCAAAGGGCTATCTTGCATGATATTCATGTGTTTTCAATGGGCTTTCATGTTGATTCTTCATGGATTTGATGTTCATATTTCATGGACTTCATGATTGGGTTGTTAGAGCTTAAACTCTCTTGTTTTCCATGTGTTATAGGCATTCAGCAGATTTTATATCGACCATTAGAAGGTGTTTGGTCGACCAGAAACAATACAGTACAGGATCTAAAACTTTGTCAAACTTCGGTCAACCGACCCAGTGCATTCGGTCGATCGAAATCCCCAGACTGCACCAGTTCAGACCCTGTGAAAGTTCAGTCGACCGACCTCTATCGACCGAATACGGCGGGCGACCCATTTTCTGAGTGTTCAAAACCGATTATTCTAGATCCATTTTGGCTCATATTTGACACTCTTACCCCTAAGGCATTCATACACATGTTAGATACATATTGAAGGGGCTTTATCATGGGTTTTGATGTCTTTTCCTCTTTCTTTTGTGGGTGAATAAATAAGCTGCGAATTTGAGAGAAATGTTCCAAGTGTTAATGTTCTATCTTTCTTTTAAGAGAAGAAAAAGGGAAAGGAGAGGAGCTAAAGAAATCTATGGATATCATCTATATCTGGGAGGATTTCGTGATGTTCTTAGAAGATAAAGAAGAGCGGTTCGAAGAGAGGATCGTGGTGATGTTCAAATCGAAAGCATTCATCTTCCCTCCAACCTGTTCTTCAATCAATTTCTTTCACCCTTTTTCATCTCTTGAGGATCAATTTCTTTCATCCTTTTTCATCTATTCTAATGCTTTCCATTTAGTTCATGTGCATGTATTGAACATATCTTTTATTTCTGAACTCAGACTCTTTGAGTGTTGAACCGTCTATGTAAAGTTGTGCTATATTATGCTACGGCTGTAGCAGCGAGTGTGCGTGTGTGTCTTGATCCATGGCAGATCGTGTAGGAGATGACGTCTCCGTGTCTTTGGAGTGAAAGCTCTGTGCGCTTCATTTCGAAGTGAGTGGATCCTCACCATTTTGGTGAGGGATGGATGTAGGGAGCCCATCGTGGTCCCTAACCACCTAAAGAATCTTTCTCACATATTGTTTGATTGTGGTTTGCTTGTCTATATTTTTCTTGTTGATCGTGTGAGAGCGGTAACCTTGAGAGAACTAATTTCTTCATTGCATGAATTTTGTGTGATCATATTCCATGTCAGTAGTTAGTCTATTTTGTTGCATTAAATTTAAAAACTACCATTGTGTTTGTTGGGGACAATTCAACCCCCCTTCTTGTCCATACGAGAATCTAAGGACCACAATCTGGTGCAGTCTAGCGATTTCTCTTACTTTCAAACAAAAGGAAATACATCAATATGTCACATTCCTTCTAGTCTAGCCACGAGTCCTTACTAGGCCAGATCTCACACAACTCCTTGAGGTAAGCCCGGTAGGCTCCCTCATCCTCCGCCACGTCTGTTAGAAGGGGGTGTGTCTTGCTCACCTCACACATCACCAATGCACTCTAAATAACTTCTTCATCTTCCATGGTGCCCAACCATATAGCCCGTAGGGGTGGAAGGTGTGACAAAGTCGGGACCGTCGTGTGGGGTTGCCTGACCTACAGGTAACACCTACGTGGATTATAAAGTGCTAGCTTGTTGTTACCCATAAGCTGGAGGTCAAGTCCTATCCTCCGAGGTAATTGGATGAGTTGCCCATGTAGAACCAATGGTCGCATGTTGAAGTGTTTGATTGGTAGGGTGTTACGTTAAAGTTGTCATTCGCCCCTTGCTTTCTTGTCCGTTGTTCGGCACTTCATTTGGTTAGGAAATCTTGAAGCAACGCCGATGAAGTGTAGAGGATGACTCCCATGAATTCGGCTGGCTGAGGTTAGGCCCTCTTTAGGTTGGAATTTAAGCGGAGTCAAGTAACAAAAATGATGAAGCTCCAACCCAAGATGAAGACCTCCCTAACAATGGACGTTCCACAAAGATCACCCACAAGACAACATCATAGGAGACGTGGAACAAGGCATACGAACACAGGCTTCAATCAGGGAAGTTGAACAATTCGATAATCTTGCATTACTTTTCAATATTGAGCCTAAATCTATAGATGAGGCATTAAATGATAATTTCTAGATCTTGGCTATGCAGGAGGAATTACACCAATTCCAAAGGAATGAGGTGTGATTTCTTGTGCCTAGACCTAAGAATCATCCAGTGATTGGAACTAAGTGGTTTTTCAAAACAAGCTTAGTGATCAAGGGGTGATTAGGAATAAAGCCTGGCTTGTAGCCAAAGGCTATAGTCAAGAATTAGGAATTGATTTTGATGAATCATTTGCACCCGTGGCTAGGCTTGAAGCGGTTAGAATATTACTTGCCTTTGCACGCTCTAGGAATATAAAACTCTTCTTTGCATGCTCTAGGAATGTAAAACTCTTTCAAATGGACGTTAAAAGTGCATTTTTGAATGGTGTAGTGAAAGAAGACATCTATGTTGAGCAGCCATCAGGATTTGAAGATGAGAAGCACCCAGACCATATATACAAACTTGAAAAAGTATTGCATGGTTTGAAGCAAGCCCCCCGTGCATGGTATGAATGGTTAAGTACGTTACTTTCAGAAAATATCTTCAAAAGAGGTAACATCGATAAAACCCTTTTCATTAAGAGCGATAATGAACATACTGCTTCTTGTACAGGTATATGTTGATGACATTATCTTTGGATCCACTAGTGATTCATTGAATGATGATTTTGTTAAATTAATGTAGGGGGAGTTTGAGATGAGTTTGATGGGGGAGTTAACTTTCTTTTTGGGTTTACATGTGAAGCAGCTAAAGGATGGAATCTTTATAAATCAAAGGAAGTACACAAAGGGTCTCATCAAGAAATTCAAGTTCGACAATGAGAAGCCACAAAAGACACTGATGTCAACAAATGCCAAATTGAAGAAGGATGAACAAGATAAGTCTGTCGATCAGACACTCTTTCATGGAATGATTGGTTCTTTATTGTACTTGACTGCAAGTAGGTCGGATATTATGTTTAGTGTTTGCATGTGTGCTAGATTTCAATCCGATCCGAAAGAATCACACATGTAAGTAGTCAAAAGAATTTTTAGATATTTGCTTGGCACATTGGATCTTGGTCTTTGGTTTCCTCGTAGTTGCCATTTTGATTTAGTAGCTTACACTTATTCAGACTATGCTGGATGTTTAGTGGATCGTAAGAGCATGAGCGGGTATTATCTATTTCTTGGATGTTGCATGGTTTCATGGGCCTCTCGGAAACAAAACACAGTGGCATTGTCAACTACCGAAGCCGAATACATGGCGACAGGTAGTTGTGTAGCCCAAGTGCTATGGATCCAACAACAGTTAGTTGATTTTGGTATTATCTTGAATAACACACCCATTCTTTGTGATAACACCTCTGCCATTAACATTTCTAAAAATCCAGTTTTACATTCTCACACAAAACACATAGAGATTCGACAACACTTTTATGAGATCATGTGAGTAAGGGTCATTTTGAGTTTATACATGTAAATATTGAAAACCAACTTGCAGATATTTTTACAAAACCCTTATCTCCTGAAAATTTCAAAAGAATAAAAAGAGAATTAGGAATTTGTTGTTTGAATGAGTAATTACACATATTAGGCTTGAATAAACACCTGTGCTTATTTTACAAATAACATTTCAGATTTACATATATTCAACTTCATGGTTAAGATTGCATATATTGTTGCATACTTGTGAAAAGGAATAATTCTTCGTCATCTTTTCATTCACTTGCATATGCCTGTATATACTTGACATACTTACTTGCTTGAATGCCATGATTCTTCGGTATCTCAAATATTAAGTTGTGGAAGGGTGGATTACATCCATCTGGAAACACTCTCGATGTGTGAGTTGGTCTTTGGACCTTTACCTCCACCATGTACCAGAAATCATATTGCATGAATTTACTTTCAAATCCTTGCATGACTACATGAATATATTCTAGAAAACCTTCTCTTGAAAATTTTCTACGACCTCACCACCTTGCTAGATAAAATACAGTGATTTTGATCATTTGTGAATAGTGATATATACAAAGGAGGAGGATTTGTTTCCAATTGTGCATACATTTAGGGGGAGTCATAACTATGTTTTGGCAAATTCATTTTCTACATACAAAATAATTACCCACACACCTTGCACAAAAATGTTGCATATGACTTTAATCGATAAGGATTTCAGAAATTCTTCTCAACACTTTAAGGGAAATAAATTTCTTCATGAAAATGAAGAGTAATCGTGAGGAAAAAGCTACCTACCCCGTAAAAATTCAATTAGTGGAATGTCAAACTAAGTAGCCGGGAATCCCTACTGAAATAAATGAGGAAAATCACGTCGAAAGGTAAAACAAAAATCCACATTGCGTGATGAATCCAAGTAGCTGAGAATCCCCATTGAGACATATGAGGTGACTCACGTCGAACGGTGAAATCCATAAAAAGAAACAAAAAGGGGTTGTGCGAAACTATCAAAAGTCGAGGATTGAAATGGAATTGTAGAAAGGAAATAACCTCTAGTGTTCTTTAGAAATTCTACCAATATCCATATATTTTTGAAGTTCATTGCTCATTGCCTCGCATTTCACTTTCGAGTATAATTGTGGTGAATGTATATCTTGAATTTGTTCTTGTGATGGTTTATGCAGTGCCTCTAGCATATGTATACACTACCTTTTTTGATTACACTTCATGTTGATGAGAATGGATGAACTACAAATCTAGATGGGGGGTGAATAGATCTACCCCAAATTCTAATTCTACAGCAGTGAATAAATGCGGAATAGAGGTTCTACTGTGAAACGAGCAATCAATTGAAACTGAATTAACAGAGAGTATATCTAATTCAGTCTGACATCAATTCTAGATGAATTACCACACAGATTTGCAGAAGAACAACAGCAACCAATCTCAGTACTAGGCAGAGGTTTGATCTAGGATCTCCTCATGCAAGAGGTGGCTTTTCGGATAGGCTTAACCTATCTTTCAAGCCAAGCGTTTCTATATACCCTTTGGTTGATGACTCATGCACATTATATGAATGGAAATATCAGAAACATCACATTCCAGACAAGAGCTGTCCTAGCCATACATCTAGACGAATCAATGAAGAGCCAAACAATCACACAAACACACTGCAAAGCGATTTTAAGGTGGTTCGATCTCAATCCTGAGATCTACATCCCCTGAACACACAGCTTAGATACTGCTGATTCACAGTTTACAAACCGCTGAGATCGAGTGAGGCTTCCCTTAAACACACAGCTTAGATACTGCTGATTCACAGTTTACAAACCGCTGAGCCTCACAGCTGGCTGTTCGAGGAACACTCCTCGCGGCTGCCTCACAGCTTGGTCCGCTGATTATGTTAAGTAGATCTATAGGGGGGGTGAATAGATCTTTCCCCGTAAAATTGACAAAGTGAAGCTATACATGCGAAATTTAAAATTACTTACTATCAACAACCAAAGCATTCACAGAACATTCAACTCCTAGATCAATATCAGTTTGCAAAAATATTAGCAGATATAGTGACTGACTTAATTGCCAATTGATCTATTGCACATTAATGAGCTTGGAAGAGGTACTTGGCGGAGGTTCGACTCTAGGAGACTCCTCACATAAGTGATTCACCTCCCAGGTAAGCTTGACCCACCCTTTGTGTGGAATCCTTTTACATACCTTCTTCTAGCTCATAAACGAACAAGAAATCAGGCAATTAATTTAGACAGACCATAAATGCAGCAAACACACTTAATATGGCAACCACGGACACAAGGAATTTTTTAGGTGGTTTGATCTCCTCCAGAGATCTACGTCCACCCCTTACTCAATTGAGTAAGGCTTCACTGCTGAGCTTTACAACTTGCTATGGCTGATCCACAGCTTTGGGGAACAAGTTCCCTACAGACGCTGAGCCTTACAGCTTAAGCTATCTAGAAGAATCTTCCTCTGCCGCTGGGCAATATAGCTTGGCCAACTGCTGACTTATAGCTTTAACAACCCACTGACACACAGCTTGAGTAAACAAAGGTTTGTAAAAGCAAATGAAAGAAACTAAGAAAACAAGAGAATGTAGCTCTGAATTGAGCGAATGTAGCTCTTCAATTGAGCAGACTGGTTCTGGTTTTGAACCAGGAACCAAGAACATAAAACACACTCACTCACTGAACTCCAATGCACTGCTCTTCCTCAATTCTATCCTTTCTCCTTCAAACTGATCAGCCTCACTCAGGAATCTTCTCTATTCTCAATTTCAATTTTCTGGATGCTCACCCTCTTCTTTACTTCATTTTCTATGGTTACGCTTCTACTTCTCTCTCTTATGAAACTGGGCGATGGCCCTCCTTGTATAACCTTCAGGAGATGGGCGCGTTGTAGCCACAATTCCCGCCCAAATTTGATGTCAGATCTAATCCAGATTTATACACGTGTTATCATCACTGGGCTTTTACTTTCCACGTGGCAGGATCGTTTGTTATAAGCCTTTTTTCTCAGATCAGGTCCCATTCGCTTGGTAGTTTAAATGACACGTGCAGTTTTCTCAGTAGATGCTCGACCATTGGCTGACCTTATATACAGTTCTATGAGGCGAACACCGACTTGATATGGCTCAAAGCAAAAGATGCATCGACCTCCATGCAAGGCCCTACATACTAACACCGGCTTTAGTCAAGTGCAAAAACAACCTTGCACCGACTCTAATCAAGGCTGACATAAAGTGTGCACCGACACTAACAATGCTAACATGATAAGTGCATCGACACTAGTATGGCTTACACAGACTCTGCAAAGACTCTAATAAGCTTAACACTAAATGTGCACCGACCTTGTGTATGATAAAAGTGAATGTGTACTGAATTATATATTCATTGTAGAAAACATGCACATACTTCATTGTGCATATGTGAAGTGTGCACAGACCCCAACTACTATTGCTAGAAAATGTGCACTGACTTCGCATGGCAGGCAGTCCACATGCACAAACCTTATAACATGCATAGGGCAAATGTGCACTGACCTTGAGACTTATGTGCATACACTTTGTGTGAGGGAGGAAAACATGCACCGACATTAGAAAGCTAGCATACATGCAGAAAGCTTGACTAACACTGACTAAGTTAATTTCATCAAAGTAACCAATGCTACAGGAGTCAATGCAAAGTCAATAGTAAATGCAGTAAAGTCAATCCAGTCAATTAAGCTGTTGCCAATCATTCAAAACACACTAACTCCTTAACTAAATCATCATCAAACTAGAGGAGTCACAACAATCTCCTTTTGATGATGGCAACTGTCTATATTAGATGTATTTTATGAAATGTATTCAATTCAGTTTAGTCAGAGTGATCATAATTAAATGCCGTCAAAGCATTCAATTTCAATAAAAGTCTCTCACTCAGGATTCCTAATCATATAATCACTCCCCCTTTGTCATCAACAAATAGGAGGGGTTGCGAACAATGAAATGCTGATGCTCAATGAAGACATTCTCCCCTTTTTATTACCCGTGAAGTGATGAATCCTCCAGAAAGAGAATTTATGCCAAAAATAGAGCAGAAAGGAAGGAGAGAAATCTGACTGACACCCTATGCAATAGTTCAGAATTAAGCATTACAAAGTTTAAAATCTTCAGATATATGAATCAATACATTGCATTCTTGGTAGATTTCTGGTTTAAAGATGATAAAGATTAGAATTTATGCACTTCATTCAATGGATAAGTCTGATGTGTCTTATAATATCAATAAACCATAATCACATTGATCATGAAAGAATATGTTTAATGGTATCTTACTTTCTGAAAATCAGTGATAATCTGTGGAAGTGACCAAGATATGTATTGAGGTTAAACAATATGACAATTCTGAATTTTAGATGAAGGAAGAACATTTTGATCATATGAACATAGTATCTTAAGACACTTCATGACATAAGTGTTTTCCATTTATTTGATGGAGCACTTAGTTTCTCAGTGCGTATTATTTTGGCCATATGAACAGAGATAAACTAATCCACTTCATGACTTAAGTGTTCTTCATTTCTTTGATGAAGCACTCAGTTTCTCGGTGCTTAGTCATTGCTCTACCATTTTGTTTATATTTTTATATTTTCTTTTTCATACTTTTGATTTGCTGTCCTTTATATGTTTCAGAGAGACTTGTTGAAAAACAATACACATACTTAGTTTTCTTAACCAAGATTTCATCAACTTAGCAGATTTCAGATACAAGAAAACTTTATCAACCATGTAATGAGATAAGTGGTTGAGAGCTATTATCAGTTATCAACATTCCTATTTACTGAATGTAGTCTTTGAATTCTAAAGATTATAAAATTTAAACCATCAGTTCATTCAAGAAACAAGCAAGATTCTTGTAATAGAAGATGTCTAATTTCTATTGCTTAAAATTATGAACATATTATCAGACTGCCATTATGTCAGAATAGAAATGATGTAGAAGGGGTCTGAATGACAGATGGACAGAAATGATCAATACTCCCCCTTACACCTTGCAGCATGCATAGATATGCCCTTTTTCTTAGAAATCTCCCCCTGTCTACATGTATCTTTATTCAGTTATACCACCACAATTATGTATGCTTCTCTAGACGTACTATCATGAAGTGAAATGCAGTGCAAACACCTATCTTACATGCATGATTGTGCAGAAGTTCAGATGCAATAATGCATGACATAATATGAAATGAAATTATTGAAGTGACCACAAGATAAGGTTTGAAATTTTATTCAGAAACAATTAATAGACAATCATTGAACAGATCAGATCATTTATTCAGATTAGTGAATTGATGCTAATCTATTCACAGAATTTATTCAAAAATGGATTTTCAGACAGACAAATCATCATTATCAGAGCAATACATAGATTTTATTCAAGGATACTCAGTGCATAAATCACATTAAAAGGCTCAATCATGAATGAAATTGAAACTAATTATCATGCTGAAATTTACATAAATCTAATTCTCTTCTCAAGAATTTGAATCTATCATTACCCAGAGGTTTATAAAATATATCAGCTATCTGTTTTTCAGATTCAATGAAGTGCAATTCAATTTCATGTTTATTTACTTCATCCCTAAGAAAATGGTGTTTGATTTCTATGTGCTTAGTCCTAGAGTGATGAACATGATTTTTAGTGAGTGATATAGCACTAGTATTGTAGTGTCCCAAAATTTATTTGATAATTTTCGGGCATTTTTAGCAATTAAATGGACTAATTTGAATTTATTAATCAATATAAGGCCAAATGGTGTTAATCAATTAACCCAACTCACTTAAATGGAGTCCAAAAAGGTTTTAAGAGCAGGCCCATTAAGCTTGGCCCATATTCTAGAAGGTTATTAAGCCTATCCTCAGATTTCTAAAGATAAACATCACTTAATAAGATAACTTAATGGATAATGGATAAAAGAGTTTGATTTATTTAAAACTCTAAATACATTGAATGTAACGGTCTATAGCCCGACCGTCACATGCTTGTAACGCATGGGTCTACGACCGTTACACTCTATGAACTCCTTCTGTTGAACTCTGGGAACAAGGAACGTAACGGTCTATCATGAGACCGTCACAAGCCTCTAACGCACCTGCATTAGACCGTTACAGCCTGTTAGTTCCGTAAAGGAAAGAACAAGTGCAAAGATCAAAACTTTGGACTCTTATCCACTAAAGATCGACTTGGAAAGAGTTATAATAATACTAAGGACTCTTAGAGATTAGATTATGACCAAACAAGGACTCTAAACTCAATCTAATCCTCGAACCCTAGTTAGAACCCTATAAGTAGGACCTAGTTCTGAACTGCGCGACCCCTACTTTTGCTCACGTGGAATTAAGGTAAGGAGACATTATCTCAGGTAAGTTCTTTAGAATAATTTGTTCATAATACTATAGACTAACTCCTCTCCGAATTTCACATCTTTAGATCAGGAGGTCGTGGAGTTAGAGCTCAAGGAAGTTGCTAAAAAGTCACAGGAAAAGGAGAACTAGGGCTCGGTGTTCAGACCATATTTGGAGGTTCTAAAGCCTAGATTAAGAGGTAGGTTATCTCATGAACGACAAAAACAACCTGATAGGACCAAAAGCCCTCTGGTTTGACTGAATTTCATGCATGGTAGATCATCAATCTCATGTTTTACTAGTTATTATACATGTCATGCATCTCTTAGCCCTATAGAGAAATTAAACCTGTTGTCCATCTATTCATGATCACCTATGCATGTAGATAGCCTATACTTCATTATCATGCCTAGAATAGACATGATGATTGATTTAGACATAATATGAGTTGATCCCTTAGGATTCATATCATTTTCTGTCAGCAGATACTTTAACGCATCAGCGTAGGACCGTCACACTCATGTAACGGCCCTACGACAGACCGTCACAGTCTCTGTGGTATATTTGCTGCTCTGTTAACTCTGACGCATCTGTCCAGACGCATTACGTTCATGTAACGACTTTTCTCTGGCCATCACAATCACTGTGATGCCCCACCTCTAGACCGTCAGAGTCTATTATCTGTCAACCCTAGACAGAATATGAATTACCAATATTACTTCTTATTAAGCCTAGTTAC
This sequence comes from Amorphophallus konjac, assembly GCA_022559845.1. Taxonomy (NCBI): domain Eukaryota; kingdom Viridiplantae; phylum Streptophyta; class Magnoliopsida; order Alismatales; family Araceae; genus Amorphophallus; species Amorphophallus konjac. The sequence continues at coordinate 141,614,359 of CM040124.1, forward strand.
CTAAGTGTTAACCTGGTTATATGACTTTGAGATTGTTAAGCATTCATGATAGGTATTGCATGTTTTGGTATCTCACTTTTACTTTGAGTTATGTTAATTTAAAAAAGCCAAACTCTATAGTTTTATAATTAGAAACATGAATTTTGAATAAAGTATTTCAAGAATTTTAATCATGCTTTCATATCGATATATATTTACATATAGTCTTTCCCTATCTATAGAGTCGTTTCTATAAGTACATGGCACATATTCCGGTATGTTGACATTAGTCACACTTTTTCACTATAGAAACATAATCTTGGACATGAGGACCCCCCCCCCTCTATTGGATATTCCTTCCAATGGACTAGGAAATCATTGTTTCAAGGCCTCTGTAATTCTCCGCGAGCCTGGATTCCCACTAGGACGCCGAGTTGGTTGTACCATTAAAAGTCCATTAATTAGAAAACATTATCGTTGTTTTCGATTCTAGTAATGTAACAGCCTTGCACTGGACCGTTAGGCTCACGTAACGGCCCAATGCCCGATCGTCACATTCCTCTGAGTCTTTGCATCTTTTTGGACTCGGGTCACTGTAACAGCCCATTACTGGCGCGTCACATGATGTAACGGCCCAGTAAACGACCATTAGTATATGTTAACCTAAGGTTTGACTAAGGGTTGATATTTCAATGATTCTAGACAACCCTTGATGATGTAGAACTTATCATATTACTCAATAGACTTAATGAAATGAATGAAAGTTAAGAAAAATACCGTTTTGCTATCGATTTATTTCTTAGAGTATGACATTGTTTAAGTCATTTTTCTTGACTCATTCTTGCATCGAAGCATTCATTCATTGATTCTAGTTATCATGGAATCATTGGAATTGCTATATTCTTGGCCATACTTTACTGTTATATTGCGTGGAAGTAGCTTAATTTATAACTGAAGCTGCGATCAAGCACTGATTGTGTTCAAGGGCTCTATGTTAGTCCCCTCGGGCTGATTGCCGGAAAATACTATTTTATAAACCATGGGGTATGATGCTACTGACGTCGCATTGGCTAGGAGTACTATTTCTATAAATAAGTGAAGATCCCGACATGACATGATATTCTTGTATATGACTTTGTTGCTTGATATTTCATAGAAATTCATGAACTATGTACTCAAAAGAGACTGGTGTGATGAATATGTGGCTTGCTCGTTACATGCTTGCTCGTGAAAAGGCCAAATATCTTATTCATATCACTTTCTTGCTAGCTCATTCTTGATCATTATATCTTATCTTATTACTTTAGTTTGCTCGCGTGATTGATTCGCATTCGCATGATTTTACCTTATTCTTTAGAGCTAAATTGTTAATTACTTTAATAGTGCCTTCATGTTGATGAGAAGAAACCTACTGGGCAAGTGTGCTCATTACCTATTTCCAATGTTTTTTCAGGAGATGGAAGTAGTTCAGATTCAGATTTGGGCTATACTAGTAGCAGGTCCGAAGCGAGTGAAAGTGTTATAAAGATGAGAGTGAAGACATAGGAAGTCTATAATGTCTAGATTGAGTCAATGTAATTTTCCTATTTCTTGAGTCTAGTAGAAGGAAAAATGATGAAAAGTGGTTGTATTTAAATATTGATCATTTATGAAATAAAGTTGAAGTTGAAGTTTGATTAAATCCCGTGCAATTGCATTTAAGTGTGTGATTGTCTCGCGCTCTGGTCGTTCTTGCTTGCAAGAGGCTTACCATGCCGGCTATTTGCGCTCCCCGAGCGAGTCTTCTGCTGTAATAAAGGCTCGGGACGTGACAGTTAAGTTGGTATCAAAGCCTAAGTCTCAGGACTTAAGGAAAAGAATCATGTCATAGGATAAGTCTAAAGTTAAGGAATCATAGGATAAGTCTAAAGTTAAGGACCCATACCTATGAACTAAGGAAGAAATTCCATACCCATGTGA